>CANXYC010932617.1:0-14564 GCA_948193065.1 Aleurites moluccanus | reverse complement strand
TACCTGATCATTGATTCCAAACTTATATCTTATTGCTTACCATTGATATTTTTATTATCATATGCTTATATCTCATATATAATGATGTATGCATGCTCACTGAGTATTTTATACTCACCAAATCAGTGGTTTATAATTTTTCTAGGGACGTGTTAGAGGAAGCTGATTCCAAGTCAATTGCTTTTCCGACTTGGGATGTCAAGTACATTAAGGTAGAATTGTAATTGTTAAAGGTCATTAGAAAAAATTCTTAGAGCTCCATGGTACTTTGTATAATTAGATGATTGAGTATTATAATGATGTATGAACAATGAAATATTTAATATTACAGTGATATTTAAAATATAATTTGTAATGCATAGTGATTGAAAATGTCAATGATAATAATGTGATAAAGACAGTGATAGAGGTAAATGATAAAATAATATTTATATGTTATAAAAGAGATTTAGAAGTGCTATGTATGTCAGTTGAATTGTGAAGTTGAGGGTATAAGGTTGGTAAATTATTGGGAGTATAAAATAATTTTAGTGCAGGCTGTGTAATTTTTGAAAGACTCAGTTTTGGGTCTGGAATAGGATTAAAATTACAATGAAAACTCTGACAAATTTTCTGTAAAATCTATAAGTAATAATTGGAATTTAAGCATTGATAAATGAGATAATATTAATTGAATGATTGATGAATGGACTCTTCATGATTTCTACAAGTTTCCGGTGACCTTAAGTCTACCCGTGCCCTAAGACCGTTGCGACCCAAAAGTGGATCGTGACAATTAATTAATAAGCATAAATATGCAAAGGGTCGTGCTCCACCCTTTCTCGTCCCACACAATATTTTCATCTTTCCTACACTATATCCATACATGCTTTAAATAAATATTCAAAAGGTTTTCTAGGCATATATTACTCATAGGATATAAACAACAAGTAATCATACATAAAAGTCATGAAAAACACCAAGAAAATGTAAGAGAAAAGGAGCAGAGTCGCAAGGCTATGTTGTAGGGTTGTACGACCCTGCATTAGGGTTGTGCGGCTCTAGAAAAGCCTTATGTATCTGCTTAACTCGTGAGGGACTACGTGACCTGAGAAGCCCTAGCGCTGGGCCTCACAACTCTAAGGTATATGGGAATGAAAATTCATGGCCTTTGGCCATTGTTGCTCAATATAAACTTATTTCAAAGCCTTAAACACTTTATATGAACACAATAACTTTGAATTATGCATTTAAATTCATAAAATAACTAGATTATAAGTACTTATATGCTCATGCTCTGGTGATTGACCTAAATCATACCATAAAAGGAAATTTGAACTAGGTTTCATACATCCTAACCTAACATCATATATTCTTCACATATATCTTCAACCATATTAATCAAACATCATTATATAGGAATAATACAATACATGATAAATATAAGCAAGATATAATATGGATTTTATGACATGAATTGTCACAAACCCATATGAGTGCACAAAGTTCTCACATATTTATTCAAGAGGATTTAATAAAATTGATAATCAAACCTTAAGATACCAAGATCTGTCAATTCGTCCTCAAGCATTGTCTGATTCTTTAGATTGAATTTGGATTCAAGTACTTGGATGAAAAAAATCGATTCCTTGCTTTTAGAGAAATAACTTAGGTATGAAAACAATTTAGATTCACAAAAGAATTTCCTTCTTTAATGGAACACAATCCAAGAAAGAATTATTGTTTGTGTTCTTGCAAGAAGTTTTAAGAAAACTTTATTTGATTCTATGAAAGAAAGATTTAGTTGATTTACTTCACCAAAAAACTAAAGCTTGATAATAATTTTATGTTCCTCTTTCTTTAAATTTTGATAATCTTAGAAAAGATGGAGGAGAAAATCTCCTCAAAGTAAAAAAAAAAAAAAAAAATAGAAAATCTTAAGAAGGTTCAAAAGAAGCACCTAAAAAGAAAGGTCCCAAAAGAAGTCCCAATCTATGAAGAGGAAGGGGGGTATTTAGAAGCATAAGTTGACCATGAGAAGCTCCTAAATAGGCAAATACTTAGTGTGCAAGCCAATTAGTTTTTTATTTAACAAAATAAGCTCTTAATCAGTAAAAAAAATCATTTTAAAGTTCTTGAATAATAAAAAAAATTATCATTTTTTACATAAGCCTAACACACAAGTAATTACGAAAGTACTAAAATAATAGAATTACTTAATAATCTTTAGGTAGTCGATTCTCTACGAGGAAGGAAGTAGAGCTAATCCTGAAGAAGGAAATAAGGAAGTTATCCTGAAAAATAGTGAATAGGGGTGAGCATTCGACTCAATGAGCTGATATAATTTAAATAAACAAGCATGTCAACTATTTATCTATATGAAAAGCCATATTACAATTCATCATCAACAAACAGACAAACATATCATCCATGATGAAAATAGTCAGTGGAATCCACCTTCCATCTTCAATCCATAAATATATAATCGGGGAGCCAACCCCTTCCCTCGGCTCTCTTAATATCCAAATACGGGGTCACGATGAATCCAGCTCAAACCAGGCTAATCCCTGTAATAACATCATTATACTCGTTTCATAACATGTCTTATTGAATACCATCATAACATATCACATCATAAAATTTACTTTACCTATGTTAGTATAGGTGAATTCCATGTCATCTTATTCTGATCGCGACACAACAACACTGAATCAAACATAATACATCAATTAACATCATAAACATACATATGTATCCTAATTTTTAATGCAGAATATGATAATTAAATATGTGTATAATGAACATACATTTAATATTCATGATATGCTCAAATACATTGTTAACTTAAATTATATCAACTCACAATACAAAAGGAGGTACTCAGTTCCTGTCTCCACTAGGAACCGCTCGTAAGTATTCGGAGTATCTAAAAAAAATTATTAACAAGAATAAATTAATTATCAACTAATGGATTTCCTAATTTGATTATATTATAATTCAATATTCGACGAAAATTTGGCTGAACCTCCTCTATAATAGGACATAGTCCCCATGAAAAATAAATTTATAACATCCCATCAATACTCTAATTCAAGTAAATTATTTCCCATCCGGGGCCTACAAAATTTATCATCACATCCTCCTCAAAAATTCTCAAACCAAAACTCATAATAATACATAAATAAAAAAATAATTCGTATTGAACAAATAATTAAGTCCTTAATTCTCATTCAATAATTTAATTTAACATTTAAATATTTTTTTTTCACAATATAGATATAAATCCATATATTATATTACCCATAAAATCTAAAAATAATTCTCTCATAAATACCTTAATTATTTACTTATTTTATAGACAATCTAAAATTATTTATTCCGCCGTGATGATTAAATCAGTATTCAAACTCCATATTTTACTTACAAACTGATTTTTAAAAAGTTTCATAATATTAGACATAATTTTTAGAGTTAATAAAAATTTACTTTGCCTAAAAATTAGAAAAAAAGACCTGGACTGATATTTTTTTAGTCCCGAGCTCCGTTTTCCGATCAAGGCAAAATAGGTGCCAAAAGAAAGATTGAACTAAGATGAGTTCAAATATGGTGGAATCACCGGAAACGAAGACTAGAATAGGCCAAAAATGGCATCGGAAAGTGGTGGACGACCAGAATTCTTTTCCGACGCGTGTGGCCGGCTCCGGCGGCCGATCGTGGCCAGATCTTCACTGGTGGTGTCGTTGGAGGCTGGGCTACCTCTAGGCATGGCGGTGTCAACTGGTGGCAGCCAGATCATAGTAGATCGATCCAAACCCTTTTCTCTCTCTCTCTCTCTCTCTCTCTCTCTCTCTCTCTCTCTCTCTCTTCTTCTGTGAATTTTATTCTTCCTCCCGAGTCATTTGGGGTCGATCTGTTTATTTAAAATAATCAGAGCTCCGCTTCCTTTTTTTATTTTTTATTTTTAAAAAGTGATATATATATATATCTCCCTTAATCAACCAAGAAATGAGGCTGACCTGGTGGTTGGAAGGCTTATCCCTTCCTTTCACCATACTTGGGTTCGAATCCTATATATATAGAAGGCTTAGCCCTTCCTTTCACCTATATATATATATATATATATATATATATATATTCCCTTCCTTTAAAAACATTTGTCCTCGAATTGAAAACTTACTTTAATCGACTTGTGAAAAGGTGAGGATACTGCTCTCTCATTCCTTGCTCCATCTCCTAAGTGCACTCTTCTATCATGTGATTTCTCTAAAGTACTTTAACTAGGGAAATTTCATTAGATTGGAGCTTCCTAACCTGAATATCAACTAGAGCCACATGTTGCTCCTCATAAGACAAATTCTCGCTAATCTCAACTTCTGGTATGGGAAGTATATAAAAAGAATAAAAAATATACTTCCTTAGCATGGAAATATGGAAAGCTGGGTGAACATGAGAAAAATTCTCTGGCAAAGCCTATCGATTAGAGACTGCACCAATTTTTTCAATTATCTCAAAAGGGCCAATATATCATGGTGCCAACTTTCCTTTCTTTCCGAATCTCATAACACATTTCATAGGAGAAACCTTCAAGAACACCATATCTCCTATAGCAAATTCCACATGTCATCGTCTTGGATCAACATAGCACTTCTCCCTACTAAAAGTGGTTTTCAATTTTTTCTGATTATTGGAATCCTTTCTGAAGTGACTTGTATGAAATTTGGTCCTGCTAACTTACTCTCTCCTACTTCATTCTAATACATCAGGGATCTACACTTCCTGCCATACAAAGCCTTATATGGTGCCATCTCGATGTTGGCATGGTAACTATTATTATAAGCAAATTCAATTAAAGGAAGATGCAAATCCCATTGACCTCCAAAATCTAAAATACACATACGAAGCATATCCTCCAGGGTTTGAATGGTTCTCGCCGATTGACCATCAGTCTGAGAGTGAAAGGCAGTACTAAAATCCAATCTAGTACCTAAGGCTTCCTATAATGATCTCCAGAATCGAGATGTAAGCTGTGGACTCCTATCAAACACGATGGAGACTGGCACTCCATGCAAAAAAAATAATCTTTTCCAAATATAACCTCGCTAATCGTGCCACTGAATAAGTCACCTTGACTGGAATAAAATGAACTTGGTCAATATGTCAATTATCACCCAAATTGAATCATAACCTGAAGAAGCCTGAGGTAATCGAACAATAAAATCCATAGTATTCCTCTCCCACTTCCACTCTGGAATTGGTAGTAGTTGAAAAAGACCCAATGGTTTCTGATGCTTAAGTTTAACTTGTTGCAAACTAAACATCTAGATATATAGTCTGCTACATTCCTTTTCATACCATTCCACCAATACGTACTTTGCAAGTCATGATACATTTTAGTTGATCCAAGTTGGACACTATAAGCTACATCATGTACTTCCTCCAAAATTTCTTTTTGTAAATCATCCATATTAGGAACGCACAACCTAACACTATAATGGAGAGTCCCATCTGTATCTACTACAAAATCTCTTACTTTACCTTCTTGAATTCCATTTATAATTTTTCTTAGTTGTGGATCACGCATTTGAGCGATTTTAAATTTGTCTAATAAGATTGGCCGGATCTTGAAATGAGCTAAGAGCACTTCATTCTCTAGAAACTCCATCTGTACTCCCATATCAAATAATTTGTGCAATTCTTGCACTAGTGGTCTCTTCTTAACTCCAATATGAGCTAAACTGCCTGAAGACTTCCTGCTCAAAGCATTAGTGACCATATTAGTCTTGCCTGGATGGTAGAGAATACTATAATCATAATCCTTTAAAAGTTCCATCCATCTTTGTTGCCTTAAATTCAAATCCCGCAACTAAAAAGTTTATTTCAAATTTTTGTGATCCGTATAAATTTAACATGTTTCTCTATACAGATAGTGCCTCCATATCTTTAATGCAAATATCACCGCAGCCATTTCTAAACCATAGGTAGAATATTTTTGTTCATACTTCTTCAATTATCTTGATGCATAAGCTCTAACCTTACCATGCTGCATTAATACATAACCAAGGCCTACTCTCGAAGCATCACAATATACTGTGTATCCTTATGTACTCGAAGATAAGGTCAGCATAGGTGCCGATGTCAAACAATCTTTCAACCTCTGAAAAATTTCCTCCTAAGCATTTGTCCACTGAAACCTGATATTCTTCTGAGTTAACTTTGTAAGAGGTGCTGCAATTCTAGAAAAGTCTTGCACAAAGCAGTGATAATATCCAACTAAACTAAGAAAACTACGAACTTCAGTTAATGTGGTCAGACTCAACCAGTTACTTACCACCTTAATCTTTTTAAGATCCACTTTAATACCATCCTTAGATACAACATGACCCAAGAAAGCCACACTATCTAGCCAAAATTCACACTTAGAAAATTTGGCATTTAATGGATGCTCTCTTAAAGTCTGCAACACCATCCTTAAATGCCAAATATGTTCCTCCTCACTTTTAGAGTAAACCAAAATATCATCAATAAAAACTATCACAAAAATGGTCCAAAGAGGGTCTAAATACTCTATTCATCAAGTCCATAAAAGCTACTGATGCATTAGTAAACCCAAATGACATCACCAAAAACTCATAGTGGCCATATCTGGTCCTAAATGTTGTCTTGGTTATGTCATCCCTCTTAATCCTCAATTGATGATAACCTGATCTCAGATATATTTTTGAAAAATAGTTAGCTCCCTGAAGTTGATCAAACAAATCATTAATCTGAGGAAGGGGACATTTATTATGAACAATCACTTTGTTAAGTTATCTGTAATCAATGTAGAGCCGTAAAGAACCATCCTTCTTTTTAACAAAAAACACTGAAGTACCCCAAGGTGATGTACTAGGCCTAATAAAACCCTTATCCAATGTTTCCTATAATTGTTGCTTTAATTCTTTCAATTCAGCAGGTGCCATCCTGTACGGCGTCATAGAAATATTCACTGTATTCGGTACCACATCTATACAAAATTCAATCTCTCTATTAGGGGCTAACCCTAGCAACTCATCAGAAAACATATCAGCAAACTTATTAACAATCAGTACATTATCAATTATATTCACGTCAGCTGTCACATCTTTAACCAAGGCCAAATAACCATGACATCCACATCTTAACATCTTCCTGGCACTCATAACTAAGATTAAATTATAGGGAGCAATTATACAGTCTCCTTTAAAATTAAATTCCACATTGCTAGGCATACGAAAAATCACCTCCTCTTTTCTATAATCCATAAAGGCAAAATGAAAAGCTAACCAATCCATTTCTAAAATAACATCAAAGTCTATAATGTCTAGCAGTATGAGATCTGCTAAAAGTTCTCTCCTTTTCACCTTAACGAAACATGAAGGAAAAACCATATCTACAACTAATGTTTCACTTATAGGAGTAGTAACAGACAATGGACATTCTAAAACAACTGGTTGCCTATCCAACTTCACAGCCAAAGTAGGAGAAATAAATGAATGTGTAGCACCCAGATCTATTAATATTCGTGACTCAATAGAACATAAGGAAGAATACTTGAATTAACTATATTAGATGCCTGAGCATCCTGAAAAGTCAAGATAAAAACTTTGGCTTATCCCCCACCTGGTTGACTTCGTCCTTGAGACTGACCGGGCCCTCTACTAACCATCCTACCTTCTAAACCTCTTCTTGCTGAACTGCGACTGTGTTGGCCTCCAAAATAACTACCTAATTGAGAAGTATAGGGAGTAGAGTAGGCAGGCCGACCCACACTAGCCATATATCCTCGAGTATAAGTCTGCTGACCTCTAAATTGGGGACATTCCTTAGAAAAGTGACCCGGTTGACCACACTTATAGCATTGATTAGTACCAAAATGACAGGGTCCTTGATGCATCTTACCGCATCTGTTACAAATACTATCCCTAATTCCAGATCCTGTACCACTATGTCCCGAACTTTGACCACTACCTCCATAACTTTGTTGAAATCTAGATAATCCCCCTGACCAATGCCTACCATGATCCTTCCTTGATCTCCTTCTTTTTTCTCTATGACGAGATAATGTTGTACCCATCACCTTAGTCTCTATAGCATAATTTGTATTGCCATAACTAGATCCATTAGCTTGGGGATTTCCTTTACACTTCTTATTTTTACCCTCAGCCATTTTAGGAAAAAGCTTCATCTTAGCTCTATGAGTTCAATCCACCACTTCCACAAATGAGCCATTAAACCCCACTAAAGAAACATAAGAATTATCTAGTCCTGCTATAAATCGATCTACCTTCATCTGTTCAGTTGGAATACAAGTAGGGGCATATCGATTGAGGTCCAGAAATTTTTGAGTGTACTCCTTTATGGACTTTCCCCCTTACTTTAATCCTCCAAATTGACACATCTTCCTAAATCTCACTACATCAGGGTGTGAGGCCTCGCCCGAGCACCTTTTTCTGTGGATCTAAGGGATTGGAGGAATGCTCTCATTTTTTTAGGGAACGATTTCTCATGGATCGACAGGCGACCTTAGCGCCCTTTCTTGAAAAATGATTTTTTGATGTTTTGAAGTCGCCACCTTAAGTTATTTTTTATGGGGAAAATTTAAGGTAAAAATCCAATTTGACTCCAATTTTATCCCAAAGGAAAATAAGTGCACTAGTCTTTGAAACCAAAGAGAATTCGGGGACTAGGTTTTCGATTGAACTTGGCTTTTAATTTTAATGTTGATTTAAAGCGTTTTCATGAGCAATTTATATAGATGCATGAACAGATTAATGAATGGATGAAAGCAATAAAATAATTTTAGAGTGCGGTATTTAAATTATTACAATTCAAAAATCTCAAAATATGGGATATCGACTCTACTCCTTATGGGTTCTAGGTCGATCACACATTCCCCGAATAATACATAAAAATAAATAGAAAAGAGATCTCTTTGATCACTTTGGATTTGAAGCTCTTAGATAGCTTGCTTGCATATCCCGTTGAATGGGAATTAAAACCCATGCAGTTCTCCCTTCTTGCGAAGGAGGGTTGATTTATGCCCAACTTATCATGTTTTGAACTCTTTATTTTGATGCTCTATCAAATAAAGGAGATTCACCTATTTTGTTGCTTTATTAGAAATAGGGAAAGTTAGAAGATGATACCTGCTTCTTTTCTTTTTGGGAAGGCGGCGGTCTGATTGTCCTTCCTGATTGGAGCTCCACTTTGGATCAGTTGAAGCCCGGAGAGATGGTCAGATTATATTTTATCTGATGATCCAAAACAAAATTAACATAGTGATTTTGTTAGAAAATGATTTTTTTAGGCTCCACGCGCCCCGAATTTAGTTCTTCTTTAGTTCAAAGAGAACTAAAGAAAATTGGGCTCCACTCGTCCCGAGTTGATTATTCTTTAAACTCAAAGAGAGTTAAAGAAATAAGCAGAAATCGGTGTATGAGAAAGATAGAGGAAATCCAAGAAGGAATGTCAACTTGAAGTGATTTCAGGGTGTTGGATTATGAAGGAGGGGCCTCATATTTATAGGCAAAGGGCTGCCACCGGAGGGGGGCGACGGTGCCACCGTAGCCTTTGGTGGCACGGGCAAAGAAGGAGGGCGGCAGCCAAAAGGTGGCGAGAAGCGTCAGGGCGGTACTGCCAGCCTAGCAGCACCGCCTCCTAAGGAGGGCGGCACCGCCCTGCCTTGCCTTGAGGGTGGTAGTCCGGGTATGATTCTAATTGGACGCATTTCTGAGTCCGTCTGAGTGCGGATTTTATTCCGGTGAGTGCCAGTCGGGTTGGCACGAGTCCAAGGGGCGCGAAAATCTAGTGTTCACAGCTGCCCCCATCACGGTTGTCCATTCTAGATGACAGACGTGATGTAAGTGAACCGGGCTATTTCTGCCTACTAGGGACAAAAGAAATGCATTATGATCGCATCTTGCGAGGTCTGGAGGTATGTGAGTGCAATCTACCATGCTTCAGATAGTTTTCAATTTTTTTGACATTTTTCTGTTTCTGTCATTTTTGAATTACAGAAGCATCCCAGGTCTGATTTGGGCGAATGATAAGTCGATGGATAGAGAAAAATCATGCAAATCCAGCGAAGCTGTCGGCACTTGATTTTGACTTGAACTGCTTTGAAAAAGGCTAGTTACCTTGTTTTTACCTGCAGCGGGGACATAATGATCATTTTTAAGATTCTTGAAATCTATAAATAGGGGTGAGGCTTTCTCATTCCCTTCACCCTCATTTTCACTTTTCTCTCTCTCTAGATTTTCTCTATAGAAATCTTTTACTCTCTCTCTCTCTCTAGATTTTCTCTCTAAATATATTTTTACTCTCTCTCTCTAGATTTTCTCTCTTTATGGCTTCACACTCTGGAAGTGCTACTAGTAGTAGGGGGCGATATGGCTATAAGGCGTTGCGGGATAATCTTAACCCGAAAATCTGA
Organism: Aleurites moluccanus; assembly: GCA_948193065.1. Taxonomy (NCBI): domain Eukaryota; kingdom Viridiplantae; phylum Streptophyta; class Magnoliopsida; order Malpighiales; family Euphorbiaceae; genus Aleurites; species Aleurites moluccanus. The sequence continues at coordinate 4,135 of CANXYC010932617.1, read as the reverse complement.
TTCAAGAACCAGAACAACACGTCTCATGGGACGACAGAATTGAGGTATTTTCCCCAATTTTTTTTTTTGCTGAGTGAATTCCTTTGCTTGAAAGAGCACTACACTTCGGAATAGGGGCGCCAGATCAAACTTGGCTTATCTAGCTGATGCTCTATCAGTCGAATCTCCAGTAAAGACCCTGTTGGAGCCTACTGGCTTTGTGTCCTTCCTGAGGGTCAAAACGAACCCTGAGAGTAATGTAGCCTTGATCAAGGCCCTGGCTGAGCAGTCGTGGGATACAACCAACACTTTCCATTTTCCATGTGGAGAGTTGACTGTTTCCCCGCTTGACTTGTCAATGCTGACTAGGATGCACTTCGGGACCCATCATCTAGTTCTTTGCGATGATTGGAGGGTTTCCTTCACTCTTGAATATATGATTCAACTCATAGGTCAGGATCCGCCCTGGGATCGCATATCGATACCCCGCATTTGGCTTCAAGCTCGGCTGAGAGATATGGAGCCATTCACTGATATGCTATTTGATACTGCAATTATAGCTAGGTTGATGATGCTGATTCTGGAAAGATGTACATTTGGACACACCCGTTGGGATACTGTTAATTTGAACATTTTGTCGAGCTTGCTAGATGTGACTCAGCTTGGTGGGTGTGATTGGGCTGGCGTTATTCTGAGCACCATATATCGGAAGATGTGTGATTTGTCTCGGGGAGCTTTCAATTTCTTTGGTGGGACTCACTTCGTTTAGGAGTTATGCTCTCTGCATCCCTTGTTAAATCTAAAAGGCACCTTTTGCACCCATTGTAAATTCTGAACTGAGAGGTACTCTCTGTACTTCTTCTGAAATTTTGCTAAGTCTTTCTGGCTTTCTCTGTCTTTAATGCTTGGAACAAGTATGGGCTTACGAGTATTTTTCAATGCTGGCTCCCACTCTTAACAACCCCAGGCTGGATGTCTTCCCGGCTAGTATTCGGTGGAATAAGGAATATTGGACTGGGCCTGGTATGTGCGAGTTCAAGACTATTCGCGCAGCCTTTAGCAGCCTCGACACCTTTCAGGTATCTTTTGACTTTACCTTATTCACATTTTCTAGTTTATGCTCACCGTAACTCTCTTGCAGGTTGTGACAAAACCTTACATGTATAGGATGCAGCTGATGCCAATAGAACTTGATCCAAGTGCCACACTGGCTTGTTCTCGACTGTTACTTTGCTCTCCATATAACAAGTTGTACTACCTGGGAGAGAGAGTCCGGGTTCAGACTATCGGCAAGTGGGTAGTTTCGACACACCCACCAATTGACATGAGGTGGAATATGGACATTTATGCCCCTGATGAGGCCTACACTGGTCTTCCCATACATTTGTATGTGACTCATCAAGATAATTATGCGCTATTCTGTTGCACTCGGCTGATGGGACCCATTGGCGATCTATGTCGACGATTAAGAGGTCTGTCTAGCTTTGCTAGACCTTTTGTTATTCATCAAAGTCAGGCTCAAAGCGTGGGTTCATCAAGAGATCCTCCTTCAACTGATCCCAGTGTTACTCCTAGAACGCGAAATGATCTTGATCGGGTTGCTTTGGGCCCTAACTTCTGGATATCTGAGAATATCTTCTACACCAAAGCTCATGGCGAGATGCCATCATACCGTCTTCCGGATGCTGTTCATCCTCTTGCACCAGAGCTACTTGACAACATTGAGGTATGTTCATGTTCTTTTTCTTGGCTTTGCTTTCAGAAATGATCCTTAAGCTCGCAATATCTCTTAACTTTGCTTTCATAAATGATCCTTAAGCTTGCAATACCTCTTAGCCTTGCTTTCAGAAATGATCCTTAAGCCTTTGGCTTTTCTTTCTGTAGGTTAACATGGAATGGATATGTCCACCTATCGCGTGGGTTGCAGAATGGAGTTAGCTAGATCGGGCATGCTGACTCGACTTGATATTCAGGCTGAACCACCTTGTCAACTAGAAGACCCCCTCGGCATCGTCGGAGAGAGTAGTGGCCTTTTTTAGCACTTTTTTTCTTGCACTGTTCTATTTATGCTTATTTATGAACAATGATGTATGAATGATGTATGCATGTATTTATGATATTTTAACTTATTACCCATGTTATGAATGCAGAATAAGAAATGTTGTGTAATGCTATTTTATGCCTAAATGCATTTAAATGCCTAAAAAATGCCAAGGGATTTCAGAAATGTCCTAAAATGTCCCGGAAAACCCCCAAAAATTGGAAATTACTCAAAAGATTCTGCAGGAAAAAAGAAAAAAGAAGGTGCTGCTGCCGAGATGAAGGGGCGGTGCCGTCCTGGCAATATGGTGGTGCTGCCCTAGCACTATTTTGAAGCTTGGTAGTACCGCCACCACAAAGGAGCGGTGCAGCCAAAGGCTATGGTGGCAGCACCCATACTGGGTGGTGGCACCGCCTTGGCCTGCACGTCCAAGCCAAATTGGGTTTATTTTTTCTATAAATAAGGTCTAAATCTCTTTTAAAAGTCATTTTGCTTCTCCTATTCAGTCAAATTTCCCATGGAGCCCTATTATAGTCACCATATGTTTTTGTGGACCAAAAACCTAGACAAAGTCAAAAAGATTAATTTGGGCAAGTATGGGATCAACTCTGTTCTGACTTTGAGAGGTGTGAAAGTGGATTGGGATTTTCTAAGGGCCTGTCTGAGGTTTTGGGATCCTGCTAATCATGTGTTTCGATTTGGGGTGAGCATGGAGGAAATGTGCCCCACTTTCGAGGAATTCAGTGCTATCCTTGGAAGTAATCCAAATGCCACTTTAGCTGTCCCCGAATACCGGTTCGGATACTTTCGCTCTTTCAAGAGGCTCCTTGGATTGGGACAAGAGCTTGCTAGCTCTATGGTCATGGGGGACCAAATCAATCTAAGTATAGTCATAGTTGAGTTTCAATATCCAAAAGATACAGGGGATATGGTGAGACAAAAGCACAGGATGACAGCCTTAGTTCTGTGTTTGACTGCTGGATGCCTATTCTTCAGCTCACCTGATTGGGGAGATTTTTGAGTGGTGGAACTAGTTGCTCAGATGGAGTGAGGGTGCACTATTGCCAGTCTGATTTTGGCAGAGACCCTGCAGAACTTGGATGGAAGCTATAGAGTTGAGGGGCCTTGGTCTGTTAACCCAATCATTTTGCAGGTAAAAATGTCTTGTACTTCCTCCTCATATTTTTTCATTTCTTTTTAACCTTTTATTTCTCTTCCAGGTTTGGCTCAAGGATAACCTATAGGTGGTGGATCCTCCAGATAGGATGCCCTATTCAGCTGCACAACATCGCATGAAGAGGGCTCTGATCCGTTTTGGTTCAGAAAAGGAGTGGACCTCCTGGGTTTTAGAGATGGATTATGTAGATCTGCTTTGGTACTGCTCTTGGTATGGGATTGACTCATTTATCACGATGAGCTATGGGTACAAGATGGTTTACCTGCTAGGTATTTCTATGATCTCATTTTATCAGAGCACCAGAGTCTTGAGGCAGATGGGCCAACCCTAAGGCACCCCAGTAGACGGAGCTGTTTACCCTTCATCTTTGATTATCGATCCTATTTCCCAAGCCATAATGAATGGTTGGAGGTGGACGATGCGCTTTGTGCTCCCTGTCCACTTATCAAACAAGCTGGAGGATTATGATTCCTGGTTCATCGGGGAAGTTTGGCCTATTAAGAAGATTAGGTGAGTAGCCTTGATTACAGAGTTGGAAGCAAACACAGAGGTTGGAGATAGTGAGATAGATGCAGTGACGAGACCAGAAGACACTGAGGTGACGAGACTAGAAGACACTGAGGTGACGCAGGGTGAGCTGGAGGAAAAGCTTAGACCAGATTCATGTGCGATTGGAAACAATGACTTTGATGACTCGGGGGATATGCATCCTAGGAGAAGACAGATTTAGACTCTGATTTCCATCTTTTGGATCATATTTTAGCCTTTTTGTTTGTTTTGAAAATAGGAACTCTTTTGAATGAAATATAAAGGAATTTTTGTTACTTTGACTCTAATGGAATGAGACAAGATAGAATTCAACGAAATTGGACATAGAAAGAATAGACTATGACTCATGAAACCCAATTCAAAATGAGGCTCTCTCTTTTCTTCTTCTT
>CANXYC010932514.1:0-11418 GCA_948193065.1 Aleurites moluccanus | reverse complement strand
TAATTTTATTTATTTTAATTTTAGAAAAGTATAGTTAAATAAAAATTAATTATTTTAATTTAATAAAAAGTAATTTTAAATTAAAAATAATATATTTTTTAATTTTAAATAAATAAAATAATTAATTTTTATTTAGTTATTAATTTATTTTATTTTTTTATATTTTTAATTTAAAAAAATATTTTTTTTAAATAAATAAAATTTTAGGGACTAAATTGTAATTTGCCAATTACTTTTTTAATCCTTGTGGGGCCCAGTGAAAAAAGTCAACGGTCAAAGGGTCGGGATCATAGATTTTAATAATGTTAGGGTCAAAATTATACCTCGAAAAACATTAAATACTAATGTGCTCCTAAAATTAAACAGTAGGGTCAAAATTGTATCTTATCCCTTTTATAAATGGGGAATCACAAAGACATTGACACACTCAGGGTAGAGCTAGAAATTTTATAAAGTGACGTACAATTTTATTTCAATAAGATTTAACATCATTGTTTACATGATAAATTATAAATCGAATATAAGTTTCAGATTGAATTATAATAAATTAATTTTTAAATTTATATTTATATATTCATAAATAATTATCAATAAATATTTATAACAATATAAATCATATTTTTCCCATTTGATTTTAAACTCATTTTCAGTAATATATATAGATGCATAGTGTTGGTATATCAAAATAAAATAGGAATGAAAAATGAGAGAATGATGCAATTTAAGTTTAATATATGAATTATTATTATTTCAAAGAAATTGTAAAAATTAAATATTAAAAACAATTAAAAAATCAGGGGCACGTACCCTTTACCATAAATTGCATCCTATATGGACACACTGACAATGTTACTACTCTGGTTTTTGATCTAAACGAAATTTTATGATAGCACCGACGACTGTGACCAGTATACTTTGCGACGCACGCCAGACTAATCACTCGGTTGCTCTGTTGGGTTTGGTTTAATTCCTAAAGTAAAGCCAGACCAAATCACTAAAACATATTACCAGCCGATGCAGTTTCAGGCTAATTCCTCTTCTGTTTAGATTCATCATTCATCAATTATTTTGTTCCAATTTACTGGGCTCTCAAGCATTCAACATGAGCGTGCTTATTGAGGCATATACCCTAGGGTGTTTAAATGTAGTAATTTATAATCATCCTGGTATGCATGGAACTTAATCAGGAAATGCTTTCAAAAATCAATATGATTCTGAACTTGCTTGAAAACTGAATAGTTCAGCTGTAAGGTGACAATCAATTCATAGTCAAGTATTCAACTCAATAATACACATAACAAAATTATTGTAACCTCAGGAACAAGTTCGAACATGACCATCTATCATGCTATTATTCTAATCCGTTCATGCATGAGATAAATTGCGATACAAGGACCTTAAGCGAGGCAGAACCTTGTTTACTCATCGGGTAGATCAAGCATGAGCCTCATTCCATTCCACTAATGTTGGAGTTGCTCCTCCAATAATTTTCATGTCAACAATATTAGCTGGTTGACAGAAATAGAAATCCAGGTGGGTCATGAATTTGGGGAATCGAAATTCCAGTGCATAATATAGAAAGCTTATAAAATTATAACTTACAAATTAATAGAACAATATATATATATATAACAGTTAAGAAGTGAACAACTCTTTTTCTTAAGCCAATTTACCAAGCATGCTGAATGGAACACACTACAAAGTTGTTTGTTGATGCATTATTCTCTGCCATATCTCTAAATCTACAAGAAAAGCATGATAACAGTGCATATAAAAAGCAAATCTACCGACTAGTTCAATCTGTCAGCACATATCACACCCTTCATGCTCAGCTAGACATATGGCTCGGTTGTTTATTTTGATGAAGTTTTTATAATGGTCGCACTTAGTAACCTAGCCAATCTAATATTTTAGTAGGTCTTAATTACAATATAGCAGCCAACTAAGCCAACAGTTTTATTATTATAATTTTTTTTTTGGAAATGATCGAAAAGGAACAGTTATTAATGTTTAAATAGGGAAAGAGCCTTTTACATACAGCAAAAAGGAGACCCTCCAACAGGTGAGGAGGATCCTTGATCCAAACAGCAGATTGTCCCTACAAGTTAGCCTATCAAGTCTAAAAGCAATATGATTAACATCCTCGAGAATAGCGGAAAAAGAAAACACAGAGTGCTATTTCATTAGCACATGGATGTCTTCAATAATTCTGCCATGGAACTATGCTACCAGGTTTTATATATATTCTTATTTGTGATTTCTACATGATCAATTATGCTGTCTATCTTACATTTTCTATTACTAAAGGATACACTACTGTTTGTCATGATTAGTCCATATTAATTTCAAATCAGACCAAACTAAAATACCGCAAACAAGTTCAAAACCTTTTGCATAAGTACAGGATTTTTTGAGTGTAGAGTAACATTGCTATCGAACTTTTTTGCTGAACACGAAGTTTAAACTGGCACTTTTTAATGTATGTCATAAACAAACAGAAAACTAACTCTGGATTTTTCCTTTTATTAATCTATATATGTCAAAATAGCAATGAAATTCAAATGATGAGAATGCTCTACCACCTACTGGCATCCATTACTGATTTCAAGAAAAATACTACACAGCACAATGCGAAAAAAAAAAAAAGAAGGTAATACCATCCTAATGCAGTAAATAATATAAAATATCCATTCTAAAACAACAACTACTTCTTTCAAGCAATCTAAGAATACAAATCAACATGTATATCAGGTGTAGCCGGTTATCCAGAGGCGCCACTGCTTCAAAGACAGTGCCTAATGCAATTTAAAGTTTGCAAACGTAAACATGCTACAATACTTAAATCACATGTACATCAACAACACCTCATTAAAATATTCTATTTAGAAGGGTCCCGAGTCCTGAAAGTACCCTTACCAACAGTCACCAAATTCTTAATTCCCATGGTCGTAAGAAATCAATGAAGATGGGTGTTAAAGAATCAAGAAGGGTTGGAACTATGTGGGAGCTTGGAGGTGCTTGGTCCCAGGTTTCACAAAATTAATTTTTATGCTACTATATTTTTAATATACTTTTAACAATATATTATATTGAACTCCTAAAATTTTAAATTTTTTTATTTTAGACTATATATTTATTAAAATATATATATTTAGTACTTTCAATTTTTTAAAATTTCATCTATTAAAGATATATTTCATAATTTTTTTAAAAAATATATATATAAATTATCCTCAATTTTCTCAATTTTTTATTTATTATCAATATATTATTATATGTACATAAAAATAAATATTTTATAATATAATAGTAGTACTAAAAATTTTAAAACTTATTATATAAACCATATAATCTTGATTTTTTTTTAGTTCATGACTATTCTTAACCCTTCCAAATTTTGAAATTTCATTTCATCTCTGCATTTGAAACTGCATCTACTATAATTGAAACTGCATCTACTATAATAAAAGGTGAAATCTCAATTATATTTAACCCTCAAATTTAAAGTTTTAGCTATACCCCAGCACTGAAGCGTGTCATCACCACCTTATTCCCCTTCTTTGATCACAATGCCAGTTCGGCACCAGTACTTCCCATGGTGGTAGTAGGACCAAATTTCCCAGCAGAGTAGAAATGCCAGCGAAAAAGTCCAACCTCTCTTCCTGGTGGGTCATGTTCATGAACACCCTAATTAACGTACAAAGTCTCATCATGTTCACCATCCATGACTACAGAAGCATTATGAACTTCAATTTTCCTACTTATATCAATCAGCAATAGTAAATTGGATTAAATTTATCTGCCCTATAACATCTGCCAAACAAATAATACGAAACAAAGCAAAATTAAAGAAATTTGAGAATTGAGATAATTGTGTTACAAAGAGAAAAAGAAAAGTTCTCCAAAGTACCAATTAAACAATCCTAAATTTTCTTTGTAGAATTTCCTACTAACATAATTGAAGTAGCCCCAAGATTTGTTATAAAAGTTCCTACACTGTTACCTTTTTTATCATCAGAAACCCTTTCTTAACCCTTCTACAGTCCCGTGTAAATATTTTCCAAATTATTTGAACGCACAGACCCCTAAACAGACAGCACAAGGAAGTTGGGCTCCAGCAATCAACAAAACAGAAAATCCTTGGAGTTCTACAGGAGTTCAAAAATTCCCAAAGAAAATAACTTTACCAAGAAACAAATCAGAATTTGTAAGAGAGAAAACTGAATTGTATATGTTAAAAGCAAATACAAGACAGAAGAAGAAGATTAGCCACGCTGCCTAATGATTTCAACAGCCTTCGTCACATTTGGGATAATGGCTTTTGTCAAATTTTTAATAATCAGGTTTTTAATTGGATTTGAGTTAGAGCTGATTATATGAGTAGTTGAACTTTATCACTCATATACTTATTAAAAAATTAAGCTAATATCATATTAAATTTTTAATAATTAAATTTGAATTAATTATTTTCAAAATTATTAGAATTAATCAAATGAATGAATGATATTTATCACTTATATATTTATTAATATTTTTTATATATTTTTAATATGAGATTTTTAACATTCTTCTTTTAACCCTCACCAATACATTTTTAAGTATAAAATCTTTTTTAAATCTAAGAAAATTCAAAATCAAATCACATAAATTTCTTAGGAAAAATTGCAATCTACACTTCAACTTTAACTCGTTTTGTAATTACACTTTTATTTTAAAAGTTTGCGCTTACATTACTAAATTGAAATTTGATACAATTAGACCCAATTTATGTGTAAGCATGTGATATAACCTTCTATTATAAACTCCTGTTTTACCTCCACTCTAAAGTAGTATTTGGGTGTCAAATTCATTTTGAAAATAGAATTTTAAAAATATCTTTTAAAAAAAATAAAATTGACATGTCTAATTTAATTTTTTTTTATTTTTAAATTTCAAAACACCGTTTTGAATTAATCTGTCAAATACTTAAAAAACTGTTTAATATTTTTTAAATTTTAAAAAGGTGTTTCATATCTATTTTAAATAAATCCAAACGCATCATAAATAATTCTCTCACTTTATCCGTTTTTCACTTTTGCTTTTTCCAGCCATCTCTCTCCCTTTCTATTTTATTTTCGTCCATTGTTTATTTTCATTGATAAACCAACATAACAAATATAATAAACATTTAATGAACATAATAAACAGCTCTCTCATTTAACAGGTGTTATCGACGTGTTGACTGGAGGAAGAGAGATTTATAAACATAATAAACAAATCGCAAGAATTGCAGTATGGTGTGTGCAAGCAAACCAACTGAGTGCACGTTAAACAGAGAGTTGCAAATGCAATTCCAATTGCAAACCCAGAACTGCCTTTTGGAGTATCAAACATTATAGCTCTCTTAATTACTCTTCCAAAGCTTGGGAGTAAGCCTCCACATGCTAAAACCATGACGATCTAGACCACTGTAGTCAATTCCTGCAAGTATTGCTCCAATAGCAGACATTGGACCTACAAATCCTATAAAAGCTGCTGCTGCTAGATCACTGTGCCGGCTGTTGGTAGCTCCAAAGATGCAGCTAGCAACAGCAGCCCCGCGGGAAAGTCCATGTAGAGAGACAGGAAGGACCATGTGCCGGCCAAGTCCATAAGCTTTTGCTGCAACCACTCCTATTGTAAGACCCTCAGCTAATGCATGAAAAGCAACTGCTCCACATGAAAGGAATGACTGGAGTGTGAACATTCATCGGGAATCCAGTTACCATGGGTAAAGGATCTGTTTTTCTTGGGAAAGGAGAAGAAGAAGAGAAGTTTTATTCAATAATTTTAATCCAGTTATATTTTGACACTTGTATAATGTGGGCTCAAACTTCTGAAAAAAAACATCTTTACCAAATTCACTAACGGCTCTGTTATGGTTTGTTAAAAATTGAGTTTATTTACACTTATTTCAATAATACAAAGGGGGAATTGCAAACTTTTGAAATAAGAGGGGAAATTTGTGTGTCGAAGGGGAAAATTGCAATTTCCCTCAAATTTCATATATATAAATCGATACACTTGAATATAAAGATAGAGATAGAGAGAGACACCTGCATATCAATGACTGATAGAGCAGTCTCTTTCAATTTATTTGTCTTGTTTCTTCAAAAAAAAAATTCCAACACTAACTCCAGCTCAATGTCTGGAAGAAAGTGAATTTGAGTTTCCAATCCACTATAAAAACACTTTTAAATTTTCCCTTTTATTAGTATAAGTTTGTGTAGTAAAGTGGCATAGTTGACTAATCATTTTTTAGATGGGTGATAATTTCTGATTAATATAAATTAATAATGTTTGGTTAAAAAATTAGAGATTTTGCTATCTGCCAAAGCATTTGTCATTTCTAACACAAGTCATGTACAGTGTAAGCAGGTTGTGAAACCAAATCCAATCACATTCTTGTACAATATATGAGGTCGAACAATATATGAGATGGAATATTGGCAATGAGAGAGACACTTTGACTTGGCAGGATCCATGGGTTCGTTCCCCCCCTAAATTCAGAATTTCCTCCCCAAGACCTGAAGACTGCAATGTGTTTGTAGTTGCTGATTTGCTTGTTCGAGACAGGAGATAATGGAATATCACAAAGCTTAGAGCCTTATTTTCAGAAGAAGAATTTGATGCTATAGCTCAAATCCCAATTGGCCCAGCTTCTCATCTTGATAGACTCATTTGGCATCCAGAGAAGAATGGAGCGTTCAAAGTGAATTCTTCTTACCACCTGTTTCGTAATAAGACGTCTCAAGGTGCAGTTAATTTAGCAGCCTCATCATCATTGAGAACCCAGGTTGATTGGAAGTAGGTATGGAATGTTAAAGCTCCACCAAAAATTAGAACCTTTTTTTTGGAGAGTCTTGAGGAATGCCATTGCGAGTTTCTCTAATTTGGAGAGAAGGAAAATTGTTTCAAATGCAACCTGCAGAATCTGTGGCATCCAAGAAGAAACAGTAGAGCATATTCTCTTCTTTTGGCGAACATGCCAAAGTTACATGGTTTGCAAGTCAGTTGGGGTTTTGTCTTAATACGATCGTGGTTTTCAATCAGTAGCAGAATGGTGGACTCAGGTGTCTAATAATGGAGAAGCTGTCACAATTCAAAAGATAGTTTTCCTATGCTGGTTCATCTGGAAAGCTAGGAATGATGCAGTGTATGACCAAACTCCTCCTAATCCTGTGCAAACTATTAAAAAAGCGGAGTCAGCATTGTGGGAATTTAGAAAGTACCCAGACACCCAGAGCAATACCACACAACCTCCGGCTGAACCGCTTCCCCAAAGATGGTGGCCCCCTCCAGCTGGAATGATATGCTTTTCTTGTGATGCATCCTTTCGTGGAAAGAACAAGCTTGCTGGTATTGGGATAATAGGTCATGATAGCGGAGGAGTCTTGATAGAAGGTTTCCTTAGGAAAAGATCATGTTTCTCTGCTCCAGGTGGAGAAGCGAGCCCTCTCAATGGCTGTCAATTTGGGCTACTCAAAAGCCAGGTTCCTCACTGATTCAGTAACTGTTGCTCAAGCTGTTAACAAAGCTCATAATTTGCAATCACGCCCATGGGAAATTCAAGCTATCGTCCAGAATGCTCAAGCATTCCTCTCGCGTCTGCATGAATGGAGTATAAAGAAGGTGGATAGAGCTGTCGATAAATCTGCAGATTGGGTAGCAAGGAAACACTTAGTAATCTCATGTATCCTAATTGGATTTTAGCCCCTCATACAGCGCAGCCCAATATTTTGTATTTTGATGCCCAGTTTGGGCTTCCCTGAATGAAGTAATCTTCATGTTCAAAAAAGAAAATGTCATGTTTTCTATGGTACTTGGCAAAATGGATGTAATTGTACTTGGCAAAATGGATCTAAACATGAGTGGACAATTTCTTTCATTCTTTTGAGAAGGGGCAAAGCCTATTATAAGTAGGTGATGAAGCACAAGGTTTTTGATGCAAGATTAATTAAGCTGTGAGATTAATTAAGCTGTGAGACTTATGTTTTAAATATTGCATACCAGAAGCACATGTATAGTAACAGGAACATATGCTTAGCCACATTGATGAAACATTTAGTCCAAATTTATATTATAATTTTGACTCCAACAAGAATTCAGCCTACTAAACCGTGAAACCAAAAGCTCATTGGTATGATATAATATATTATTGAATTCCATACGAGTATGTTACAACCATTAGGCTGGACTCCATGATTTCATGCCCAATAATTACAGGCTGAAGCTCTCTGCTATTGGATGGTTTTTAGTTATAGTGTTACCTACTGGCTACTGGGCTCCAGATTTTAGAGCTTGTTCGTTAAATAAATGAACTTGTAACATAAGAGAGAGTTTGATTGGCTGGGCATTCAACCGAACCCAAATGACAGATGTGGTAGCTATTGATAGTGAAAAAACAAGGCTACGCCCGTAGTTCTAAAAACGGTGAATCACAAAGGCAGTGAACAAAAGGTTAAAACATTAGTTTTTGTTCTAAAATAAAATTTATGATAGCATCGACTATGACAAGTATACTTCAGTTGTGGCAAACTCACATGCCTACACTAAAACTTGTTACACCAGGCTAATCACTTGGTCCTCTTGTGGGTTTGGTTTAATTCCTAAAGGGCAGCCACACCAAGTCACTAAACATATTGCCGGCCTAAGCAGTTTTAGGCTAATTCCTCCTGAGTGGGTTCATCATTCATTAATTACTTTGCTCCAATTTACTAGGCTCTCAAGCATTAAACATGGCCATGCTTATTGAGGCCTAGACCCTAAGGTGTTTACATGCAGTAATTTATTATCATACTAGTAAACAAGGCAGGAAATGCTGTCAAAATTATTCAGAACTGCTTGGAAACTGAATAATTCAGTTGTAAAATGCCAACAATATTAAATTCATAGTCAACTATTCAATTCACTAATACATAAAAATAAAAATAAAAAGTAAGCGAAGATTTTATTGTGTTTTCATCACTAGACGGCGAAGATTTCATTGTGTTTTCATCAGTAGACTGTAATATATTGATAAAGCATGAACTGTAGCAACTTCAGGAGCCAGTCTGAACATGACCACTCATTATGCAATTAATCTAATCCGTTCAAGCACAACGCTGCCACATGCATGAGATAAAATTGCAATCTAAGGACCTTAAGAGAGGCATAACCTTGTTTACTCAACAGACAGATCAAGCATCAGTCTTGCTCCATTCCTCTAATTTTGGGGTTGATACTCCAATATTTTTCATGTCAAGAATATTGGCCAGTTCACAGAAATAGAAATCCAGGTCAGTCATGAATGCCAATTTGGGCAATCAAAATTTCAATGCATAATATAGAAAGCTTATAAAATTTTCACTTACACATTACTAGAACAATATATAATATATAAATAATAGATAAGAAGCGAACAACTCTCTTTCTCTTAAGCCAATTTACCAAGCTTGCTGAATGGGGGAACACACTAGTTTGGTGATGCATTCTCCTCTTCCATAACTCTATAAATCTACTCTAAGAAAAGCGTGATAACAGTGCATATCAAAAACAAATCTACCGACTAAGTCAATCTGCCTGCATATACGGCACACTTCATGCTCAGCTAGACTTATGGTGCAGTTGTTTATTTTAATGAAGTTTTTATAATGGTCACACTTAGTAAGCCAGCCATCTAATATTTTAGTAGGTATTATTAATTCTAATATAGCAGTCAACTATGCCAACAGTTTTTTCATTTTTTTTTTTTTTTTTTGAGATGAAAAGAAACAGTATTAATGTTCAACTAGGGAAAGAGCCTGTTACATACAGCAAATAGGAGACCCTCCAACAGCTGACAAGGATCCTTGATCCAAAATGCAAGAGAATTGTAAAAGCTAGCCCATCAAATTGTTAGAAATGCTAGAAACTTAAATATTTTTTTGAGTGCCAACCTCATCCTTGGGAGTAGGCATGGCAGCGGAACGGATATTGCCATACTCAAACCCATTCCATCACTTAATTCATTATCCGCCCCGTTTCGGGTACGGGACAGGGGCAGACAACAGGACCCAATTAACCTTTGTTTAAATTCTTTTTTTTTTTTTTTTGAATATTCTTATCATCGCTTCACCTGTGTTAAATTTTAACAAAATACAAATTATCCATTGTAATCCAAAATACAATACATACAAATAAAAATAATATTTTAAAATTATACATTCTTAAAACATTCCATTATTTACTTTGCTTGAATAAATTAAGGGACAAAATTTTATGGCAAAGTCCTCCTATTGAAGCAATAAGAAAAATATGGGAACAAACAAATAGAATAAGACTCCACCACCAACTCATTTGAATTTTTGAGCTAAGTCAAAACAAAATAAAATTTTCTAGTGACCTTGTGATAAGGTTAAATGGGACCAAACCCAACAATTTTTCAATGAGAAAAGAAAAAGGTTTTTTGTATTTTGATTTTTTTTTATACTAGTATTTTCTTATATTCCTGTTCTGAAACAACTATTCAACTTATAATACAGAGATTAATTAACCACACAAAAAACCGGTCAGTGTCAACTATTGATGCCAAATTCATCCTTTTTGGTTCGGACAGACAAGTCATAAAATTTTTCAATCTCCTATTCTTATTTTTATTTCAACTATAAATGTTGGTTTATATTCAGATGGAATCCAGTTATGATCCAATAATGGAGACAAAAAAGCAAAAACAACAAGAAGAACAAATAAGTGGAAGAAAAAGAATAAAGATTTTATGAACAATTGAAAGAGAATTGTATTTCTCTTATTTTTATTACCAAAGAACAATGTCGGCTTTTTATACACATTAACCTAGCAAAAATAGGAAACCTAATAACATACAAAATTATCTCCTAAATAGAAAAGCTAATTATCTCCTAAATTATCTCTTAAATAGGAAAGCTAATAATATACAAAATTATCTTCTAAATAGGATTTTCTCTACACTCCCCCTCAAGCTGGTGAGTAGTTATTCTCCATTCTCAGCTTGGATATGATTGTCTGAAAATCTGAGCTGTTCAATCCTTTAGTTAAGACATCTGCAAGTTGACCACGTGTAGGAACATAGGGTGTACATATCAATCCACTCTCTAGCTTCTCCTTAATGAAATGTTTGTCCACCTCAATATGTTTTGTCCGGTCATGTTGTACTGGATTATGAGCAATACTGATTGCGGATTTGTTATCACAACAAAGTCTTATAGGACCATCCTATTTAATTCTCAAGTCTTCAAGAATAATCTTCAACCAAAGTAACTCACAAACGCCTTGGGCCATAGCTCGAAATTCAGCCTCTGCACTTGATCGAGCCACGACGTTTTGCTTCTTACTCCTCCAAGTTTCTAGATTCCCATCAAGAAAGGTACAATATCCTGAGGTTGACCTCCTATCAACAATTGA
>CANXYC010932386.1:0-37294 GCA_948193065.1 Aleurites moluccanus | reverse complement strand
GAATCCTCTTTGGTTTCAAGGACTAGTGCATTTTTCCTTTGGGATAAAATTGGAGTCAAAATGGGTTTTTACCTTAAATTTTCCCAACAAAAATAACTTAAGGTGGCGACTTCAATCAAAATCATTTTCGAATAAAAAGGCGCTAAGCCCGTCTCCTCCGTGAGAAATTGCCCCTATATGAGTGCTCCGATGCCCCAAATGCCCTCTCTTCTTCCTTTGGAAAAGAGCGGGGCGGGCCTAGACATGGCGGCGCTCGGGCGAGGCCTCACAGTTGGACCTCTAAGTGTCTATTTTAAGTGACAAAAAGAATTAGGAAGTTTGGATATTTGTAGCTCATTTGTGAGCTTATTAAATATAAGTTATCAAGGAAGGGTTCCAACTCGACAAATTTTGGCATTTGCGAACCGGCAATGCAAAGTGGCATTGCGAGCCGGAAAATGTGAGGTGGTATATGCAAAGTGGAGTTAAGTGAGGCAAGTTTGGCGAAGAGGCATTGTCGATGTGGCATATGCGAAGTGGAGTTAGGCGAGGCAAGTTTGGCGAAGAGGCATTGCCAAGGTGGTATATGCGAAGAGAAGTTTGGCGAAGAGGCATTGTCGAGGTGGCATATGTGAAGAGAAGTTTGGCGAAGAGGCATTGCCGAGGTGGCATATGCGAAGTGGAGTTAGACGAGGTAAGTTTGGCAAAGAGGTATTGCCGAGGTGGCATATGTGAAGAGAAGTTTGGCAAAGAGGCATTGTCGAGGTGGCATATGCGAAGTGGAGTTAGGCGAGGCAAGTTTGGTCAAGAGGCATTGCCGAGGTGGCATATGCGAAATGGAATTCGCAAAGAGAGTTTGGCGAGGTGGCATATGCGAGGCGGCATATGCAAATTTGACATGCGAAGTGGGATTGGCGAAGTGGCATTGCCAGAGCGGATTGATGAAGTGAAAATTGCATGCTGGCTTATGTGAGGTGGCTTTGCCGAGGCAGATTGGCGAGGCGAGCTGGAGAGCGAAAATTTTGAGGCAGTAGCCCATTTAACCAGATGCCAGTAGCGATTTTTCTTTATGATTTTTCTTCTTCTTCTCTTTCTTCTTCTTCTGTTCTTCTCAGATTTGTTCCATTTATTTTCTATGCATTAATACTCAAAATTAATGCATTAAATCACTAGATTATCACATTCTAAGATATCAATCTTCAGTTTCAAACAGATTTTCTCAAGGAAATCAGTTTTGGAGAAATAAGGTAAATTTTCTTTAAATGTCATTTTCTTTTTAGATTAATAAATTCTGGTAGTTGGTATAGTTAATTATGGGTATATATGATTTATTACAAGCATTTTAAGGCTATTAATGGTAATTAATGTGTTATGGATTATCATGAATAGTGACATGAACAGTAAATTCAAAATTTATTTCAGATTTTCTTTAAGAGATAAATTAAATTGATGTTGGGAATTTAAAATAGAAACTATAAGATGGTTAAAATTAATAGGATCATATTATGTATTATTGATTAAGGAAAACCCTAATTTTGAATATTTGGAGAAATTTTCATAGGAGAAGAGAACTCAAGAATTTGAGGAGTTTATTGAATGATCAAGCTATTGAGGGGAATACAAGTATAAATTTGTGTAAAGGTAAGTATGAACATTGCATATGCATATTTCTTCTTTGAAATGATTTGTCCAAGCCTTACTAATGTTCACCAATATGCCATTGTATTATTGACCTATTAAATAAAGTTCCCATGATATTCTCAAATAAATGATAATTGTTTTATGTGATGACTATATTTATCTTGTAAATGACTTAGTCACCTTTCCTTGGACCAAGTTCATATGAAACCTATTTGTTAACTTGACTGAATTTATGTTATGTTGATGGTCTTATGACCAATATGTTTCTTGTGAAATTGCAACTGTATGATCCTATGGATAGAACGCTCTTCCCAATGAGAGTAAATTCATTGGTCCATTGTGAACTTTGGGAATCTAGCAAATAGGATTTTTATCAGTGTTCCACCTAAAGGGGACCATGAGCTCTAGGCATATGCCTGGCCAAGCATGTATTTGCGATAAGGTAGCAAGGACTACCGATGCACTCTGTTATGATAGGTAGCAAGGCTACTGATGCACTCTGTAGTTCTACCATGTAAATTGATAGTGCTATTCGATTGTGAGCACTTATGTTCTTGTAAGCATAACCATTTGATATTTTTTTAACCATGTTCTTGGGATTGAGCTTTCCTTTGGAATGATGTATTTCTTTTATATTGCATGTTCATATCTTACTGAGTTGAAGGCTCACTCCTCTTTTGTGGATTTCAGGTGGTAGTGTAGCTTGTGAGGGAGCTAATATAGAAGACAGAGCTTCTTGATTCATTCCTCCAAGAAGTCTCCATTGTAATCATTTTGATTTATATATATTTATTGAATTGTATTATGGTACTGTATGTATTGGGAGTACACTTTAGAACTCCACAGATAGATGTTAAGGATGATAATATTTTGATGTCTAAACGGTTATGATTGGGTTACCCTTGTTCCTTAGTGATGTGGGAAGTATCTTTTGATCAGTAAGGAATAAGAGGAAATGCCTTAATGATAAACATATACATGTATGAATGGGGATTACTAAATTTTTGAAATGAATGTCTTTAATATAATTATGTACGATGTAAATATGAAGTGTGTATGAGATCCAGGATATGAGGGTTCTACGGGTTTATGGTGGCCTTAAGCCTACCTTTATCCTAAGACCATCGCACCATTGAAGTTGGGGTGTGATAGAGGTGGTATCAGAGCTATAGGTTATAATTCTTAATTAATCTAAAAGATAGAAAGAGATGCATGAGCACTAGTATAAGTGTTGATTAAGATAACTATGGAGCATAGGATTTGTGTCTCGTACAATTGTGTCTTCCTTTGGTATATATATCTGCGTTAAGTATGCGTAATGAGTCTGATATTGTTTGTTCTACTTATCAGTATTGAAATGCCTCCACGTCGTGGTAGAGGACGAGGTCGAGGCCGTCCTAGGCGAGATTTACCTTCTGAAGAGGGTTTTGTGGGTGGAAATGGAGGAGTCCCCCCTATGCCACCAGTGGATGTAGCTCATATGGCTCAGCAATTAGATCAACTACAGAGGAATTATGCAATGATAGTTGAGTTCATTACTCAACAAAGGCAACAACAAGTACCTCCAGTTTAGGTTTCAGAAATTCATGTTCCTCCGATAGTTCCACCACCTGTTGTACATCAAGTGGAAGAGGTATCATTTGAGAGGCTTCTTAAGCTTAAGCCCTCAGAGTATAGGGGTGAGGTGGATCCTACAAATTTTCTAGAGGAAATTAAAGAGAAAGTGCAGATTCTGAGAATTCATGATAAAAGAGCCATAGAGTTTGTGGGTTATTTAATGAAAGTTGAATCCAAGGATTGGTTCAAGAGAAATATTTCTGGCATGCTTCGGGAAAATGAAGATCTATCTTGGGAGAGATTCAAGGAACTGGTGCTAAATGAATTTCTTCCAGAAAGAGTGAGATAAGCTAAGTCTCTAGAATTTGAAAGATTAGTTTAGACACCTGGTATGAGTGTTTTAGAGTACGCCAGGAAGTTCAGTCAGTTGAGTAAATTTGCTCCAACTTTGGTGCCTACAGAAGTGGCATAGATTCAAAGGCTCCGCAGAGGATTAGTGGCTCCATTATTTAAACACCTAGCTGCTCTTAAGTTTGATTCCTATTCTAAGCTGGTGGACAAGGATAGGATAATTGAGAATAGGGAGATGGAAGCTAGATTAGAAAGAGTTGAGAAGAAGAAGTTCAAAGTAGACAGTTCTTCTAAGCAAGATAGTGGAATGAAAAGTATGGGGGCGACTCACCAATCAGCTTCTAGGAGTGGGTATAGAGGACCTTCAGAAAGGCCACAATAGAGTCAGACTACTCCTGCACCCATTTCTCAAATGAGCCATAGTTCAACTAGCTTTGCACCACCCAGGGCTCTTAAACCTTTGTGTCCTACATACGGCAAATTTCATAATGGCCCTTGTCGTTATGCCTCAGGAGCATGCTTTAGGTGTGGACAGCAAGGTCACTTCCTCAAGAATTATCCGCAACCATCTGTTGGAGGAAGACCATAGGCTTTTCAGGCCGTATTTTAGATGAATAGGGAGAGGAGTATCAGCCAGCAGCAAGGTACAGGCAGAGGCATTGCGGGCAGGACTATAGAGGCTGGCAGAGAATCAGGTCAGCATGTGGCTCAGGCTTCGGGGTTAGTTCCCATGGGTAAAGGCAGAGGTAGAGTTTTTGCTCTAGCACAGCATGAAGCCTAGGCATCTAACACAGTAGTTGCAGGTATTCTTCCGATCCAAGCCTTGAATTCTAGAGTATTGTTTGATTCGGGAGCTACTCATTCTTTTGTGTCGTCATGTTTTGCTTAGAAATTGCATGTGCCTTGTGAGTTACTTAAATCTGTGTTGGTGGTTTCTACTCCTTTAAAAAAAGAGATTGAAGTTCAAAATTTTTATCCCTCATGTGTAGTTAGTATAGGTGGCAAAAGTTTGAATGTGGATTTGATTGAATTGCCTGTGTTGGAATTTGATGTGATTTTGGGCATGGATTGGTTGTCCAAGCACTATACTACCATATATTGTAATAGAAAGAATACAGTTTTCAAATCAGCTTCAGGTAAGGAGTTTGAATTTCAAGGGGAGAGGAGTGAAGCACCATATAATGTGATATCAGCCTTATGGGCGAAGAGATTGATGAAGAAAGGATGCCAAGGATATTTAGCTTATGTCAGGGATAATCGATAGGAAGTGCAAGATTTGGAACGGATTCCTGTTGTTAACGAGTTCCCAGATGTATTTCCTGAAAAGTTTCCTGGTTTGCCACCGGATAGAGAGATAGAGTTCGGTATAGAGTTGCTACCTGGCATGAGTCCGATTTCTATTCCTCCCTACCGTATAGCACCGGTAGAATTGAGAGAGTTAAAGACTCAATTGCAAGATTTGCTTGACAAAGGATTTATCAGGCCTAGCAGTTCGCCATGGGGTGCACCTGTGCTCCTTATAAAGAAGAAGGATGGTTCTATGAGGCTATGCATAGGTTACAGACAGCTCGACAAGGCAACTATCAATAATAAGTATCCTTTGCCAAGAATAAATGATTTATTTGATCAGTTGCAAGGTGCAAGTCATTTCTCCAAGATAGATTTGAGGCCAGGGTACCATCAGTTGAGAATTTGGAATGTGGATGTATCGAAGACGGCTTTCCGGACCAGATATGGACACTATGAATTCTTAGTGTTGCCATTTGGATTGACTAATGCACCAGTTGCATTCATGGACTTGATGAATAGGGTTTTCAGGCCATTTTTGGACAAGTTTATCATTGTGTTTATTGATGACATTTTTGTGTATTCTAAAAGTAAAGAAGAGCATGAGGAACACCTTAGGATTGTGTTGCAGACTTTGAGAGAGCATCGGCTGTTTGCAAAATTTTTGAAATGTGAATTCTGGCTTGAGAGTGTGGGCTTTTTAGGGCATATAGTGATCAAGGAAGGGATTAAAGTTGATCCTAAAAAGATTGATGCAATTCTTGGTTGGCCTAGACCCATAAATATTTTAGAAGTTAGAAGTTTCTTGGGTTTGGCACGCTACTACAGGAGGTTTGTTCAAGACTTCTCCAAGATTGTAGCTCCTTTGAGCAGGCTTACCCTGAAGCAAGTTAAATTTCTATGGTTAGATGCATTTGAGGAGAGCTTTCAAAAGTTAAAGACTTGTCTCACCACGGCACCTGTCTTAGCTTTACCGTCAGGTGAAGGAAGATATGCGGTGTATTGTGATGCATCGAGAGTAGGGCTTGGTTGTGTGCTTATGCAGCATGGAAGGGTGATAGCCTATACTTCTAGACAGTTGAGGAAGCATGAGGTAAATTATCCAACTCATGATCTTGAGATGGTTGCAGTTATATTTGCCCTGAAGAAATGGAGACATTACATGAATGGAGAGAAATGTGAGATTTTCACAGATCATAAGAGTTTGAAGTATATATTCCAACAAAAAGATCTTAATCTTAGGCAAAGAAGGTGGGTTGAATTGCTTAAGGATTATGACTGTGAAATCTTGTATCATCCAGGGAAAGCAAATGTGGTAGCCGATGCATTAAGCAGGAAGTCTTTGGGAAGCTTAGCTCATATTCAAGTGAGTAGAAGATCATTAGTGAGGGAAATGCAGAGATTGCATGATATGGGAATCAGTTGGGAATTTTCAGATTCAGGAGTGCTTTTGGCAAATTCCCAAGTCAAGCCAGTTCTCATTGATCAAATTAGAGAAGCTTAAGACAAAGACCCTCAGTTGGTGAAGATAAAGAATGATGTGGGATCAGAAAAAGCTTCAGGATTTACTATGACTGATGGCATGTTGAGACATGGTAGCAGGTTATGTGTTCCAGCAGTTGATAGTTTGAGAGATATGATTCTTAAGGAAGCACATCATACTAAGTATAATGTGCATCCTGGTGCAACAAAGATGTACCATGATATTAAGAATTCATATTGGTGGAGTGGAATGAAAAGAGATATCACAGAATATGTAGCCAAATGCCTAACTTGTCAGCAAGTCAAGTTCAAGCATCAGAAACCATCGGGGTTAATCCAACAGTTACCATTGCCAGAATGGAAATGGGAGAGGGTGACTATGGATTTTGTTGTTGGATTGCCAAGGACTTCAAGGGGCTATGACTCAATATGGGTCATTGTGGATAGATTAACCAAGTCAGCTCATTTCTTGCCAGTCAAGATGACTTATGCGGCTTCTCAGTATACCCAGATTTATGTTGATGAGATTGTCAAACTTCATGGAGTTCCAGTTTCGATTATTTCAGATAGAGGTACTCAATTTACCTCTAGGTTCTGGCAGAAATTGCAGGAATGTCTAGGTACACAGCTCGATTTCAGCACAGCTTTTCATCCGTAAATGGATGGGCAATCAGAGAGGACCATCCAAACTCTAGAAGACATGCTGAGGATGTGAATTCTAGACTTTGGAGGAAATTGGGATGCTCATTTGCCATTGATAGAGTTTGCTTACAACAACAACTATCATTCCATGATTCAGATGTCCCCTTATGAAGTTTTGTATGGAAGAAAATGCAGATCTCTTTTGTGTTGGGATGAGGTTGGAGAAAAGTATATCGAAGGACCGGAATTGATAAGATATACGTCAAAAAAGGTTCCACTGATCCGAGAAAGATTAAAGACAACTTTTAGTCACCAAAAGAGCTATGCCGACCCAAAGAGGAAAGATCTTCAGTTTTCCATTAGAGATCTTGTATTTCTAAAGATCTCTCCAATGAAAAAAGTTCTACGGTTTGGCAAGAGGGGCAAGCTGTCTCCACAATTTATTGGACCCTTTGAGATTTTGAGCAAGGTTGGAGAGGTTTCATATAAGTTAGCTTTGCCTCCTAGTATGAATAGTGTACATCCAGCGTTTCACGTATCGATGTTTCGAAAGTTTGTTGCCGACCCTTCTCATGTACTACAAGTACCGGAAGTGGATCTCCAACCAGATTTGACGTATGAAGAAACTCCAATTGCAATTGTAGACTGAATGGTTAAAAAGCTAAGGAATAAAGATATACCAATGGTTAAGATCCTATGGAGAAATCAAGCCATGGAAGAATGTATTTAGGAAAGTGAGCAAAGTATGCAAAATAAGTATCCCTATCTATTTTAGGATTAAGGTAGATTATTATAAATTTAAGGACGAATTTATTTAAGGGGAGAAGAATGTAATATCTGTCATTTTTTATTATTTAATTAATTGTATGTTGTTGAATTAATTGAGGATATAAAATATTTTGAGGAAAATCCAGAAATTTCTGGTTTCAGGGTGGATTTTGTGAGGCTAGTTTCTTGATTTTAAAGGAATAATTTGATAAAGTATAAAACATAAAAGCTGTAGGTGTATATCTCATATTTAATTATGTATAATGGTTCTATAAAATTCTGTGTGTGTGAAGAGTTATGCCTCCTTGACTAGAACTTGTCTGTTCCATTTTTTTCTCCAGGAATCTGAGTATGTTTGAATTTTCTGGAAATGATTGAGACTGTTTGAGCCAAAAATATAAATAGGAGAAATATTTCTTTATGTGTTGTATTATTGGCTGTAAAATTTCAGGAGATTTGGATAAGTATAACTCAGTAGAGAGTGGAATTACTCAGGTCTATCCAGACGAATATTGGGCGGTAAGTCAGGGAGAACTTTAGAGAGTCACCATAGTCTGCATAGTTATCTTTTTTATTTGAATTTTGGATATGTTGGACCCCTGAATGTCTATTTTAAGTGACAAAAAGAATCAAAAAGTTTAGATATTTGTAGCTCATTTGTGAGCTGATTAAATATAAGTTGTCGAGGAAGGGTTTCAGCTCGGCAGAGATTGGCATTAGCGAGTAGGCAAATGCGAGGTGGCATTTACGAGCCGGCAATACGAGCAAGCAAAGTGGCGAGATGAGATTGCCAAGGTGGAAATTGGCTAAGTGAAGTTTGGCGAAGAGGCATATGCGAAGTATTGTTAGGCGAAGAAGCATTGCCGAGATAGCATATGCGAAGTGGAATTTGCGAGGAGAGTTTAGCGAGGTGGCATATGCGAGGCGGCATATGCGAAGAGGATTTTGAGAGGAGAGTTTGGCGAGGCAGCATATGCGAGGAGGCATATGCGAATTGGATATGCGAAGTGAGATTAGCAAAGTGGCTTATGTGAAGTGGTATTGCCGGAGCGGATTGGTGAAGTGGGAATTGCGAGCTGGCTTATGTGAAGTGGCATTGCCGGAGCAGATTGGCAAAGTGAAAATTGCGAAGAGACATATGTGAAGTGGCATTGCCGAGGTGGATTGGCGAGGCGGCTAGTGAGTGGAAATTTTGGGGCAGTAGCCTATTTAATCAGTGCCCAGTAGCGATTTTCTCTGCATAATTTTTTCCTTCTTTTCCTCTTCGTTCAACTTCAATTCTTCTCAGATTAGTTTCATTTATTTTATAATGCATTAATACTCAAAATTAATGTATTAAATCTCTAGATTATCATATTTTAAGGCATCAATCGTCAGTTTCAAGCATATTTTCTCAAGAAAATCAGTTTTGAAGAAATAAGGTAAATTTTTTTCAAATGTCATTACTTTTAGATTAATAAAGTCTGGTAGTTAGAATAGTTAATTATGGGTATATAGAACTTATTACAAGCATTTTGAAGTTATTAATGATAATTAATATAGGAGAAATCAGAATTTATGAATTGTCATGAATAGTAACGTGAATAGTAATTTCGAAATTAAATTTAGATTTTCTTTAAGAGTTTAATTAAATTAATGTTGGGAATCAAGAATAGAAACTATAAGATGGTTAAATTTTAAGAAATCATATTGAGTATTATTGATTAAGGAAAACCCTAATCTTGAATATTTGAGAAAATTTCATAGGAGAAGAGAACCAAGGAAATTGAGGAGATTATAGTTTGAGCTAACTATTGAAGGAAATTCAAGGTTAAATTTATGTAGAGGTAAGTATGAACATTGTATATGCATATTGTTTCTCTGAAATATTGCCCAAGCCTTTTCCTTATTAAGTATGAAATTATATTAATGACCTATTAATGAAAGTTTCCATGATATTCCCAAGCAAATGATAATTGTTTCATATGATTGCCATATCTATATTATAAAATGACTTGGTCATCTTTTCTTGGATCAAGTTCATATGAGAACTATTCGCTAACTTGATTAAATTTGTGATATATGTTGATGGCCTTGTGACCAATATGTTCTTGTGAGACTGAAACCATATGACCCTATGGATAGAACGCTCTTCCCAAAAAGAGTAAATTCATTGGTCCATTGTGCACTTTGGGAACCTAGCTGATAGGGTTTTTATCAGTGTTCCACCTAGAAGGGACCATGAGCTCTAGGCATATGCCTGGCCAAGCATACGTTTGCGATAAGGTATTAAGGACTACCGATGCGCTCTATTGTGATAGGTAGAATGGCTACTGATGCACTCTGTAGTTCTACCAAGTAATTTGATAGTGCTATTCGATTGTGAGCACTTCTGTTCTTGTAAGCCTAACCATTTGATATTTTCTTACCCACGTTATATGGATTAACCTTTCCTTTGGATTGATGGATTTCTTTATTTTGCATGTTCATATCTTACTGAGTTGAAGGCTCACTCCTCTTCTATGGATTTCAGGTAATTGTATGGCTCGTGAGGGAGCTAATTTAGAAGATAGAGCTTCTTGACTCATTCCTCCAAGAAGCTTTCATTGTAATCATTTTGATATATATGTATATATATATTTATTAAATTGTATTATGGTACTGTATGTATCGAGAGTATACTCTAGAACTCCGTAGTTAGATATTGGGGATGATAATATTTTGATGACTAAATTGTTATAAATGGGTTACTCTTATTCCTTAGTGAGGTGGGAAGTATCTTTTGATCGGTAAGGAACAAGAGGAAATTCTTTAATAATAAACATAGATATGTATGAATGGTTCTTATTTAAATATTTGAAATGAATGTTTTAATGATAATCATTTATGATGTAAATATGAATTGTGTATGAGATCCGGGATATGGGATTTCTACGGGTTTATAGTGGCCTTAAGCCTACCCTTGCCCTAGCACCGTCGCACCATCAAAGTTGGGGTGTGACATAAAGAATTGGCGAAGTGGGATTGCCGAGGTGGCAATTGGCGAAGCAGAGAATTGGCGAAGTGAGATTGTCGAGGCAGCAATAGGCGAAGAGGAGAATTGGCGAAGTGAGATTGCTGAGATGGCAATCGGCGAAGCAGAGAATTGGCGAAGTGGGATTGCCGAGGTGGCAATAGGCGAAGAAGAGGATTGGCAAAGTGGGATTGCCGAGGTAGCAATACGCGAAGAGGAGAATTAGCGAAGTGGAATTGCCAAGGCGGCAATTGGCGAAGTAACATTCGTGAGCTGGCATATGCGAAGTGGCATTTACGAGCCGGCAATGCGAAGTGACATTGCGAGCCGGCAATGCGGAGTGGCATTTGCGAGCTGGCTTATGCGGAGTGGCATTTGCCGGAGCAGATTGGCGAGGCGAGCTGGCAAAGCGGAATTGAGAGGCAGTAGCCTATTTAACCAAATACCCAGTAGCTTTTCTTTCACGATTTTCTTCTTCTTTTCTTCGTTCTTCTTCATTTCTTTTCCTATCTCTCTCAAATCTGTCCCATTTGATTCCTAATGCATTAATACTCAGAATTAATTCATTAGATCATTTAATTAGAGCATTTTAACGCTGTGATTCTTATTATCAAGTCAGAATCTTCAAGAACTCAGTTTTAGGGAAAATAAGGTAATTTTCTCCAAACTTCATTTTCTCTTTAGATTGAGATTTTCTGGTAATTAAAATAGTTATTTATGAGTATATAGAGTTTATTACAAGTGATTAAGACTATTAATTTTGATTAATATGGAAGATATCAAAATTTATGGAATTTGATGAATAGTGAAGTAAATAGTAAATATGTTTTGAATTTTAGATTTTTCTTTAAGGAATAAATTAAATTGGTATTTGGAAACAATAATAGAGACTATAAGATGATTAAATTACAATGAATTATATTATGTATTATTGATTAAGGAAAACCCTAATTTTGAAAATTTGGGGAAACTTTCATAAGAGAAGAGAACTTAAGAAATTTGAGGAGATTATTGAATGAACAAGCTATTGAGGGAAATTCAAAGATAAATTTGTTTAGAGGTAAGTATAAACATTGCATATACATATTGCTTCTTTGAAATTGAATGATTCAACCTATCCTAATATTGTTTATATGATCTTCATGTTTCGAAATAATACATTTGCACCTATTAATTGAAATCCCTACGATGTTCTTAAACAAATAATGATTTGTTCCATGTACCTTATATGTTGAAAATGACTTGGTCATCCTTCCTTGGACCAAGTTCATATGAAACCTGTTTGTAACTTGAATAAATTCA
This sequence comes from Aleurites moluccanus, assembly GCA_948193065.1. Lineage (NCBI taxonomy): Eukaryota > Viridiplantae > Streptophyta > Magnoliopsida > Malpighiales > Euphorbiaceae > Aleurites > Aleurites moluccanus. Next base: position 25,293 of record CANXYC010932386.1, on the reverse strand, counting down.
TGTTATATGTTGATGGTCTTATGACCAATATAATTCTTGTGGAATTCAAATTATATGACCCTGACATGTTATGTATAGAACACTCTTTCCAATGAGAGTAAAGTCATTGGACCATTGTACACTTTGGGAACCCAGTTGATAGGGTTTTTCAGTATCAGTGTTCCACCTAGAGGGGACCATGAGCTCTAGGCGTATGCCTGGCTAAGCATATATTTGCAATAAGGTAGTAAGGCTACTGATGCGCCCTGTTGTGATAAGGTAGTAAGGCTACTAATGCACCCTGCAATTCTATCATATGATTTGGTAGTGCTATTCGATTGTGAGCACTTATGATATTTTCATATTCATGTTCTTTTGACTTGATCTACATCATACATGTTTATATCTTACTGAGTTGAAAACTCACTTCTCTTCTGTGGATTTCAGGTAGTAGTGTAGCTTGAAAGGGAGCTAATATAGAAGACAGAGCTTCTTGATTCATTCCTCTAAGAAGACTCTATGTAATTCTTTTGAAATATATATATTTATATTTATATGTTCAATGGATTGTATTATGGTATTGTATATATGAGGAGTATACTCTAGAGCTCCGTAGTTAGATGTTGAGGATGATAATATTTTAATGCCTAAATTATTATGATTGGGCTACTCTTGTTCCTTAGTGATGTGGGAAGTATCTTTTGATCGTTAAGGAATAAAAGGAAATTCCATAATGATAAACATATATATTTATGAATGGTGATTATATGAATCTTAGAAATGAATGTTTTAATGATATTCATATATGATGTAAATATGAAATGTGTATGAGATCCAGGATATGAGGGTTCTACGGGTTTATGGTGGCCTTAAGCCTACCCTTGCTCTAAGACCGTCACACCATTGGAGTTGGGATGTGACAAGTTGATCCCAAAATTTTTGAGCATTGCCAACCATGGTGGCTTTGCAAAGTTCAAAAATGGCCTCAGTTGAGTAGTTATCGGCTCTAGTTGTAAACCTGATCATGGTAATCCACTCATCTATTCTCTTAGACGCATGCTTTTCACAATTTAAATTTAGAAAAGTTGTAACTGGCCTTAATGGATTATCCCTAGGTTGAAATTTAGGTTTTGTCCTATGGGGATAGTTAGGCTTATATTCTACCCTCTTTGTAGCAAGAAGCTCATTAAATATTCTATCATCTAAATGTAAAGGAGTTTCTTCTACCAGACTTAGAGATTTTCTAAGGTCTTCAACTAATTTACTATTATCTTGGTTAGTAGCATCTAAATGTCAGGGTCTGCAATAAAAGGAACTATTTTGTCTTTCCTTAATTGCAAAATTTCTTTTTCAGAAAGAGGCTTTGAGGATCCGATAGATTTTTTCAAAGCTCTTTCTCTCTCAATTGCATCGAGTCTTTCATTCACCGAATTTCTTACATTTGCTAAGGCATTTCTTTGTTCTGGTGAATCGCCTACATTTCCTTTTACATGCAACTGCACAAGGAGAAGGCTCACTTCATTAAAGGATTTGAGCTAACACTTTCTTCTTTATCTTCCTTCCCCATATTTATCTAGAATTAGTAGCACTGGGTGTATTTGTAATTCTCTCTCGTCTTTCTAAAAATGTTACCCAACTGTCTAGACCTGGAGAATTTTTTCAAAAAGCAAGAAAAAAGTCAATCTTTTTAAAGTGTAATCTTTTCCAAATCAAATAATCCTTTTTAAGATTATTATTCCAGCTAGAAGTTCTAAAAGTCACTAAAGGACTATCTTGATCTACAATGGCTAATTGACTAAATACAAGATACTGTCCTTCTAGAAATTCGATTATATCAGATACACTATAATATTCATCGGCAATACTATTTTCTAAGGGAGCATTTTTATAAATAGAATAAACTATAATTATTTCGTCCCTATATTTAATTTTTCTAAAAACCCAAGAATATTTCCACTGTATCAAGGGATGTTCCCTTCTTTCTGTAATCGAAAAGTGTTTTATTCCATTATACACTCTTCCCAGGATTAATGAATTCTATTTAAAAATTTCATCTATAAACTAACAAATTAAAATTTTTTGGATTTAAATGAAAAAGATTCTTGAAAACTATGGATCAAAATATAATTAAATGTTTATATTTTGAAAATTAAAGTTGAGAAATTTTACTGTTACAAATTAAAATTAAAAGATCATAAAGTACATTAAGCTTAAGTTGAAAAACTATGAATGAAACTAATCCCAAAATATGTTTACATTTGAATTAAAAATGATGTCTTTCGGACTATCCAAGGTGAGAAGTTTATTGTCCAAAAATCAGTTTTAGAATATAATAATATTAAAGGCCAAATAAAAAATTATGTTTGGTTTATGACATTATTCCCTTTGGATTAAATTGATGTATTTACAATTTTTATGTCTTACATTAATTCTAATATATGTTATTAAATATTAATAAATATATAATTTAATAATTACTGGAATTAAAAAAATAAGAAAAAAAAGTTTGTAACTCAATTGAGTCAAGATTTAAATTGCTCAACTAAGGATATGAAGAGAAATAATAAAAAGTAAGTATCTTTTAATGTGCTAATTAATAGTGTATTTGGTGGATACTTGACAAATTTACAGTTTATAGAAATAATGTTTATTAGGATATATTGTAATTTCATGACTTTCTCAAGGATTTTATGAGACCTTACATCAAGTTGAATAAATATTTTTGTTATTTATACCTTAAATAGTTATAATTAAATTTATATAGAATTCAATTTATTAACAAAATAAATTTTATTATAATTCATTTATAAATTAATTTTTATATTTAGATTAACTATAAAATTCATTTCAAATAGCTAATAATACTAATATTTATTTAAAATTCATTAGCTTTAATAATTTATACTCTTATAATCTTATTTAATTTAAAAAAAAATAAAATATATTTATAAATCTATAATTTTTTATGGGATTTAATTTAAGCATAATAATTATATAGAATTAAAAATATAACATTACAAATAAATTTTCTTTACATAACAAGTATAAAATGTGAATTTAAGTTTTATATTTTTTTTTCTCCACCAACACAAGAGATAGAAAGTTAGAAAAGAGAGAGAGCAAAAGAGAAGTGTTCGATATTGATACTGTCGCCGGTGATTTGGAGTATTCTTTTTAGTCTATTTCTTTATTTTTATGTTTTAGTGGTATATTTTGTCCTTTATTGGGTTATTATTATGAATAATTTCTATACATATTCTCTCTTCATGGATGAGATGAAGCTTTTGGAAGCTCTTGTGGGGGCAACAATGATTTAAATTTAGAGTTTAAGCAACTATACAAGTAAGGGGAAGAGGGAGTTGAAGAATGTTGGTGATAGTGGCTCTTTAAAAGGACTTTGGAAGTTTGGTGTTATCACTTTTCAACTTTATATCTTTTCCTTTTGTTGTTTGCCATTATTCATGGATCAAAGTTTCAGCCTTTTCCTTTTAGTTCCATACATGTCAGATCCATACATCTACAAATGTTCTTTACTTGCAGGTAGTTGAAGATGAGCATAGGAAGCAAGAGTTTCCTATGCTAGGTGTGAGGCCTCGTCCGAGCACCTTGTTCAGTCCGCTTGGAATCGAAATACTTATTTGGGTGATTTCTTACGATGGAAGCGATATTTGCATATTTTTTGTAAATTGTACTTTAATTTTGATTTTTGAAAATGGATTGGGGATTCGCCACCTTAAGTTAATTTTGTATGGAAATTTTAAGATAAAAATTCATTTGTGACTCCAATTTTATCTCAAAAGAAAATACACTAGACCTTCGAACTAGGTTAGATTCGGAAACTAGGTTTTCGGTTAAACTTGGCTTTTAATTTTAAATTTGACTTAAAGTAATTTTTTATGAACAACCAAAAAATGACATATAAAATGAATGAATAAATAAATCAATAAATCAATAAATGATTTAAAATAAAGAAAGCAATAAAGTAAATTAATTATTATAATTAAAAATCCCAAAGTAGGAGATATTAACTCTAACTCTTATGGGTTCTAGGTTGATCACATATTCTTTCTTGCGGGAAAAAAAATAATTTTAAAGAAAATAAAATAAGTAAATAAGCAATATAAATTGGAAAAAATAATTTTCTAACATTTTTGGATTTGCAATTTTGAAATAGCTTACCTACGTATCCCTTGGAATAGGAATAAAAACACACGTAGTTCTTCCTTCTTGTGAGGGAGTTGGTATGATTTTATGCCCGATTTTATCATGTTTTGTTCTTTATTTTGATGCTTTTCCAAATTAAAGAAAAGGAGAAAGGAGACAAATTTAAGAAACCTTAAACAAAATTAAAAGAAAAGACCAAGTTTAGGGATTGGTACCTTTTTCTTGCTCTTGGAGGATGTGACGATCGGAGTGCTTTTCCGGAATGGAGTTCCACCTTGTGAAATGATTTGAGGAAAGAGGGGCGATTAGACTTCCTTTTCAGAGCGAAATTCCTCTTCGACTTGACAATTCTCTTAGAAAAAACTCAAATTAATTTTTAGATTAATTAAAAAATTGATTTTGAGGCTCCACATGCCCCAATTTTTTCCATTTTTAGATCAAAGAGAACTAAAGAAATAAAAAAAAAATAAAGGTAAAAGAGGGAGAAAAGAAGAGATCAATTAGTGATAACTCAACCTAAAATGATTTCAGGCCCAAAACTAGGTGAGGGAGGCCCCAAGGCCCAAAGGAGGTGGCAGCCTTGGCTACCCAGAGTGGCAACCCAAGTTGTCGCCCCCTAGAGAGGGCGGCATTGCCTCTCCTTTGGGGTGGCATCGATGGCTCGGGCCCACTCTGATATCTTCTAAGTCAGTCTATGAATGGCTCAAGTTCCGATCAGTGTCGTTCGGCTTGGCACAAGGCTGAAGGGTGTAAAAAATCAGTGTTCACAACTGCCCCATCACGATTGCCCATTTTGGATGTCAGATGTGATGGTAGTGAATCAGGCTATTTCTGTCTGTTTGAAATAAAATAAATATTTTATGGGCACACTTCGAAGTATTTGGAGATGTGTAGGTCTGATCTGCCAAGCCTTAGTTAACTTTTAATTTTTCTGATATTTTTTTATTTATGATGTTTTCTTCAAAATAGGAGCATCCTAGGTCGAATTTGGGTAAATGATAGCTTTATAAATAGAGAAAAATCATACAAATGTAATAAAATTGACGGTACTTCATTCTAACTTGAAATGGTCTTAAATTGAATCTTTCCTTATTTCCGACCAGGTTAAGGATGTGATGGTTATTTTTGAAATTCTCAAAATCTATAAATAGGGGTGAGGTTCTCACTTTTCTTTCACTCTCATCTTCTCTTTCTAACTTTTCCTTATCCTTAAACTTTGACTTCAAGTAGTGCTGCTAGCAATAGGGGACATCATAGCTATGAGGCCTCGCGGGACAATCCATACCCTGAAAATCTATTGTAAGAGTTAGAACAACATGTCTCTTGGGACAACAGGATTAAGGTATTTTTTTTCTACTTTCTTTTTTCTTTCTTTCTTCTTTTTTTTCATTATTCATTATTCATTTTTTTCTCTTTCTTTTTTTTTTCATTAAATGCATAAAGATAACCATGCTTAAGAATAAAGGTGCTAGGTCGAATTTAGCTTATCTAGCAAATACTTTATCAGTCAAAACCCCGGTAAAGTCTTTACTAGAGCCCACTGGCTTTGCATCTTTTCTAAAAATCAAGACATCCCCTAAGAGCAATATAACCCTGATCAAGACATTAGCTGAGCAGTGGTGGGATACCACCAATACTTTCTATTTTTCATGCAGGGAGCTGACAGTTACTCCGATTGACCTATTGATGCTGACTGGTCTTCATTTCGTTACTCCGATTGACCTATTGATGCTGACTGGTCTTCATTTCGGGACTCGTCACCTATATCTTTGCTCAGACTGGAGGACCACTTTTACTTCTGAGGATCTAGTTCAGCTCATATGTCAGGATCCTCCTCGGGATCGTATATCGGAGCCTCGCACTTAGCTTCAAGCTCGCTTAAAATAGATGGAGAATTTTATGAAAGAGATATTTGATGCTGATGTTATAGCCAGACTGATGATATTGATTCTGGCAGGATGCACATTTAGCCATACTCGTCGAGACACTGTTAATCTAAATATATTGTCGAGTCTGATGGACTTGACTCTGCTAGATGAGTATGATTGGGCTGGCACTATTCTGAGCACCATATATCGAGAGATGTCTTATTTGTCTTAAGGAGCTTTCAATTCTTATGGAGAGACTTACTTCATCTGGGAGGTATGCTCTGCACCTTTTATTTGAATTTTTTCTTAGTCTTTTTTACTTAAATGTTTGAATTAGGTATGGGCTTACGGACACTTTTCGACGCTTGCCCCTGCTCTCAGCAGCCCTAGGCTAGATGTATTCCCTGTTAGTATTCAATGGAATAGGGAATATTGGACTAGTTTGGATTTGTGTGAGTTCAGGATTATTCGAGCATTTTTCGGCAACCTTGACACCTTTCAGGTACTTTCTGACTTTATTTTTGCTCATATTTCATACTCTTCATTCACAACAATCATTTTTTGTAGGTTCAGCTAAAACCTTACGTTAATAGGATACAACTGAAGCCCGAAGAGCTTGATCTATGCACCATCCTAGCTTATTCTTGACTGTTGCTTCACTCTCCACATCACAAGCTACAATACCTAGGAGAAAGGGTCAGAGTTCATATAATCGGTAGGTGGATTGTCCCAGTGCATCCACCAATTGATATGAGATGGAATATGGACATTCGGACACTGAATGAGGTTTATAATGGTCTTCCAGTTAATATGTATATGAGTCATCGAGATGACTATGTGACATTCTGTTGTACCCATTTTATGGGCCCTATTGGTGATCCATGTAGGCATTTAGAGCATTCATTTGATGCTGCGGGACCTTCTTTAGTCAGACCTGTCCCAATACATAGTATGGGTGCATCTGTGGGTCCTTCTTCAGCTGATCCTAGTGTCAGCATCAGAGATCCAGACTGATTCTGATAGAGTCCTTTTGGGTCCTAACTACTAGCTTACTGGGGATATTTCTTCTAATGATGGCATTGGTGAGATGCAGATATACCATGTTCCAGATGTGGTTCATCCTTTGATACCAGTTTTTCCCGACAATCCCGAGGTATGTTCATGTTTAGCTATTGGTTTTGCTTTTGGAAATGATCCTTAGCAAAGCATTTCTTATATCACCATCTCATTTCTGTAGATTACTATTGAGTGGGGCCATCATAATTACCGAATAGGGAGCAGAATGGAGCAGGCTTTAGCGGGCATGCTGACCCGTCTTGAGTTTCAAGCTAACTGATCTCGCCCACCCGAATAGGGAGCAGAATGGAGTAGGCTTTAGCGGGCATGCTGACCCGTCTTGAGTTTCAAGCTAACTAATCTCGCCCACCCGAATAGGGAGCAGAATGGAGCAGACTTTAGCGGAGAGACTAGTAGCTCGCTTGAGCTTTTCCTTTTCTTGTTCTTAGTTTTGCTGTTCTTTTTTTTTCAAAGTATGATGTATGGATGACATTATATATGAATGGTGTTATGTTATGCATGAAATTTTATGATTTTTCTACCAGACTTCCCATGTAATGAATACAAACTTATGCAAATTATACGATGTTATGATGTTTTATGCAATTTTATATCTAAAAATGAAACTAAATGAAATCAAATGCATTGAAATGCCCTAAAATGCCTTAAAAAATGCCTCCTGGGACCCTAATTTTTCAAATTCTCACAAATTTCTATGAATTCCAGTACCGGAAGAGGCATTACCAGCGGCATCGCCCCACTATAGCGGTGCCGCCCTTACACTTAATGACATCGCCATCGCACTATTCCAGCATGCCTTAGCCTATTTTTCAGCATTTTTTCTGTAAAAGGGGCTCATTTTCTTCTTAAGATTTCACTCCAACTTTTTGTCACTCTATTCTGCACATTTTTTTTCATTGTTTTAACTCAAAATGGAGCCCTACTAAAGTCATCATATGTTTTTGTGGACTAAGAACCCAGACAAGGTCGAAAAAATTAATTTGGATAAGTATGAGGTCAATTCTATTTTGATCCTGAGAGGTGTGAAAGTGGACTGGGACTTTCTTAAGGCCTGTAGGAGATTTTGGGACCCTGTGGATCATGTGTTCTGATTTGGGGCTAATATAGAGAAGATGTGCCCATTTTTTAGAAATTCAGTGTCATTTTTTATAGCAACCCAGATGTTGCTCTAGCTGTTCCCGAATACCAGGTAGGGTATTTTCACTCTTTCAAAAGGCTTCTAGGGCTGAGTCATAAGCTAGCCAGCTCTATGGTGGTGGAGGGACAGATTATTCTTACTGCAGTAATGGTGGAATTCTTATATCCAGAAGATTTAGGAGATAGGCTAAGAAAAAAGTGTAGGATGACTGCCTTGGTTTTATGTTTAACTGTTGGATGCCTATTCTTCAATTCACTTGGCTGGGGAGATATTTGAGTGGTGGAGCTGATTGCCCAAATGGAGTGAGGCTCTACTATTGCCAGTCTAATTTTGGTAGAGACCTTGCATAGTCTAAATGGCAACTATAGAGTTGAAAGGCATTGGTCTGTTAGACCAGTCATACTACAGGTAAAAAAAAAACACTTTATACTTCCTTTTTTCTTCTTATTCTTATTCTCATTTAGGTTTCTTTTTCCAATCACCCCTTATTCCTTTTAGGTTTGGCTTAAAGATCGTCTTTAAGTGGTGGGCCCCCCAGATAGGATGCCATATTCTGCTACTCAATACTGGATGCGAAGGACCTTGATCCGCTTTGACTCAGAAAAGAAATGGATTGCCTGGATTCGAGAATTAGGCCCTGGAGATCTGCTTTGGCATTATTCCTGGTATGGGATTGACTCATTTATCACTATGAGATATGGGTACAGGATGGTCTACCTGTTGGGCATCTTTATGACTTCATTCTATCAGGGGACTAGAGTTTTGAGACAGATGAGTCAGTCTCAAGGTGCTCCTCCCACTGGAGCTGTATTTCCTACTTCTTTTATTACTAGACCTGTTTCTCATGCCATAATGAATGGCTGGAGGCGATCCATGCACGTTGTGTGATTTGTTCGCTTATCCGGTAAACTAGAGGATTATGATGCTTGGTTTATCATGGAAGTATGGCCTATTGAAAAGATTAGGCGGGTAGCCTTGATCACGGAACTGAAAGCAGACATGAAGATTAAGGATGTTGGGATAGAGAGGGTAGTAGGACCGGAGGTGATTCTTATGGCTAAGGACGAAAATGGAGTGGAGGCAGAGGTAGTTACTGCAGACGATGGGGATCTCGACGACACGAGAGATATTCATCCTAGGAGGAGGCGGACTTAAACTTTGACTACTTTGGATTCCGTCTTTTAGATTTTGTTTTTTAGAATTTGTATAGACTTCTCTTTCTTTCTTTTTTCATGCTGAGACTTGGCTTTATATTCATTCATGTTAGAATCATGGATTAGACATCTACTCTTTAAATTGAATAAAATAAGATGATTTTTTTTTTGGACTTGCGCAATAACTTAATTTTGACAAACAAGACAAGATAGAACATGAATTTTAACTTTTAAACAAAACTAGATTAAATAAAACTGGACTTTGCTGCTTATGACATGAAATCCAATTTAAAATAAGGGCACATTTTTTTATTTTTTCTTTTTTTTTCATTTTTTATTATTACTCTAACTTTTGACCAAACCTCCCTCATGGATTTTCGACTTGACGAGCTACTCCAACTTTTGTCTAAGCCGCCCTTTTGGGTTTTCAACTTAGCAAGCTGGAAAAGAATCAAACATCCATTCAATGATTTTGGCACAAAATGATAATTTTACTTTGATTTGAACCACACCCAAAGAGGGCTACCTACGTATCTCCACAACATAATAGTTTCTTTGTTACATTATACCCCTTTCTTTTTTAGGAGAATCAGGTCCACGTAGTTCTTGTTCATAAAATGCAACGTAAAACAAAAATTACACAAGATATCTCTTTAATTGATTGAGATTACAAGGATTTGAAAACTTATTCCCATCTAAATCCATAAGTATGGCACCTCCACCGGATAGAATCTTCTTGAGCACATATGGGCCGGCCCAATTAGGCCTAAACTTTCCTCTTGGAATATAAACTAGAGCTCTGATTTCTTTCAACACCAAATTGCCTTATTCAATTCCTCTATCAGTTACTCTTTTATTGAAATGTCAGGCTAGCCTTTACTGATACCCTTGAATCTGGTAAAGTACATTCATTCTTTTTTCGTCGATAGCATTTAACTGGTCATGATATCCTTTAATTCTCTCTATTTCACTAGGCTGATTTTCCCGCATAATCCTTACGGAGTGGATTTGCACTTCAATTAGAAGTGTTGCCTCCACCATATACTAAAGAATAAGGAGTTGGCCTTGTTGGTGTGCGAATGGAGGTATGGTATCCCCATAATGCAAATAGAAGACGTTCACACTAGCTTCTGTGATTGGTGATCATTTTCTGTAGAATGGTTTTGATGGTTTTGTTTGCTACATCGACTACCCCATTGGTTTGGGGATGATAAGGGAAAGACCGATGATGCTAAATATTTTCCCTTTTAAACAAGCTTATTACTTCCTTTTGAAAATGAGATCAGTTATCAGTGATGATTTTGAAGGGCAATCCAAATCGATAAATGATATTAGTTTGAATAAAGTGTGCTACCTTTTTAGAATTCAACACTTGATAAGAGGTTGCTTCTACCCATTTTGTGAAGTAATCTATTTCCAGCAAATATATTCATGCCTATTTGAGGATTTCAGACTGATGCACCCTATAACATCAATGGCACATATAGCAAAGGGCCAAGGAGTTACAGTCGGGTGCAAAAGGATAGGAGGTCACTTTTGGAGCTTTGCAAATATCTGACACTTGTGACATTTCTGCACAAACTTGGCAAAATCCTCATTCATTGTAAGCTAATAATACCTTAGATTTGCTATTTTTCTAGCTAATGCAAAACCATTCATGCGTGGGCCTTCCTCACCACCATGTACATATTCCATAATTTGTCGGGCTTCCTCTTCTGTCACGCATCTGAGATGGATGTTGTCCTAAGCTCTCTTATACAACACATTGCTATTTGTTATGAAATTACTGGCCAATTGTCTTATGATTCTTCGATCCAATTTGGATGCTCCTTCCGGATATTGCTCATTTTTTAGGCCTTACCCGAGCACCTCGTCCGATTCGCTTGGAATCGAAATGCTCATTTTTCAAAAAATTGAGTATGTCCCAATACCATGGCTTACCATCAGCTAGCTGAATTTGCATACATATTGTATTATAACCTTGCTGCCTTCATACTTCAATAACCATAAGATGTACAATCTCATTTCCCATCATGTCTATCATGGAGGTCAGGTTATCAAAGTATCAACAAATTGATTCTTAGCTCAAGCTAAGTAATGGAAAGATAGTTCATGAAAATTTTCAGCTATATCAGTTACGCGTTGATGGTAAGGAACCAAATGCTCTTTTTTTATCTTTCATTTTTCGAGAGCTTGTAAAACAATTAAATTAGAGTCTCCATAGACCTCTAGATAATTAATCCTCATGTTAGCGGCCACATATACAAGCCTTATATTTAGCTTCATTATTTGTCAGCTCAAAGGCTAACTTAATGGCCATGGGTAAATGATACCCATTTGGTGTGACTAGTACTATCCCAGCACCATAACCTTTACTATTAACTACTCCATCAAAGTATAACTTATATACTTCGAGCTCTAATACCATAATGTCCTCATTTGGAAACTCGGCTTAAATGGTTCATCATCTACCGAGGCAATAACCAATTGATCAGCTATCACACTCCATTTGATGGCCTTACTTAGAACATATTTGAGATCAAAAGCTACTAGAACTGCCAACTATTGTGCCATTTTGCTATCAAGAACTGACCTCTCCATAAGGAATTTCAAGGGGCTCTTGTTAGGGAAAACATGTGTAATGTGTGATCCCAAATAATGTTGTAGCTTATGGCATACCCAAACCAAAGTGAGACATAGCTGCTCGATTTAATTGTACTTGAGTTTATGAGCAAGCATGTGCTTGCTTAAGTAATAAATGACATTCTCTTTATGCCAGTCTATAGAATTTTGAGTGAGCATTGCCCCCATAGCTTCCTTGGTCACAGAGAGATATAATAACAAAGGTTTAGCAGGCCTTGGTGGTTGCAAAACATGAGAATTTAGCAAATAATGCTAGATTCTTTCAAAAGCTTGTTGGCATTCACCATGCCACTCTTTAGAAACTCTTTTCTTTAATAATTTGAAGATAGGTCCACAAACATCTGCCAGTGGAGAAATGAACTGACTGATGTATTGCAAAAGCCCCAGAAATCCCCTAATTTCTTTTTCTTTTTTAGGAGCCGGCATTTCCAAAATGGCCCTTGATTTGGCTAGGTCAACTTTCTATCCCCTTCTTGCTAACTATGTGCCCTAAGAACAAACCTAAAGATGCACCAAAAACACACTTAGTAGGATTCAGTTTTAGATTATACTGTCTTAATCTAAGGAAGAAACGCCTTGGTGGATCTATATGTCCCTCTGCCATTTTAGACTTGATAACCATGTCATCGACATACACTTCCATATCCTAGTGGATCATGTCATAATTCATGGTTGTGGTTATTCTTTAATATGTTGTTCCCGCATTTTTCAAACCAAAAGGTATGACTTTGTAGCAATAGGTGCTCAATTCTGTCATAAAGGTTGCCTTTTCCTTATCATGAGGGTAGACTTGTATTTGATTATAACTTGCATATAGATTAGCCAAGGAGACTATTTCAGATAAGTCCATGTGATCAAACAATAAGTCTATATGAGGTAAAGGGAAATCGTCTTTTAGACAGGCTTTATTTAGATCTCTATAGTCCATACAAATCCTTACTTTCCCGTCCTTTTTAGGCACAGGCACTATGTTGGCTAGCCATGAAAGGTAAGTGACTGGCTCAATGAAACACTTCTTTAACAACTTAACAACTTTTTCTTTGATCTTGAGAGACCATTCTGCCTTCAACCTTCATAATTTTTGCTTTACAGGCTTTACATCCTCATATGTCAGAATCTTATTGACTGCAATACCAGGATCGATACCTGTCATGTCTTCAGGTTCTCAAGCAAAACAATCTAAAAATTCTTGAACTGCTTTAAATAAAGAAGCATTATCATAAAATGATGATGCAATGAATGTGATTTTTAGTTTATCATCTGTGCCCAGATTTATTGATTCCTTGCTTTGTTCCTTTTTTATTTCATTTATCTCTTTTTCTTTTGATGCCTCATTTAAATTGGATTCATAAACAAGAAAGGAGGACTTATGGATATAAGAGAAAAATTCAAAATTTTTATTACGAATAAATTTCCCATCCTCATGGATTATATAAAAATTAAAAGAAGGACCATGGAGGTCCTTTACAGACTCTAAAGAAGAAAAAGAAGAGCAGGACTCCAAAGACTCTAACTCTAACTCAGACTTAATTTGGAAAAGGAACATTTCATCAAGGCTAGGAAGCATCTCAATATGCCAGTTGTTGGGTGCACTCAAAGTTGAATGGATGAGTTTGGTGGGGTCTGATTCCATTTTGCTTTCAATTGTGAGGACTTGCTCAAAGAGAGCAGCCTCCATGTTTTCCTCCCAATATTATTCCAACAAGTAGACGGGATCACAGTCTTTTAAACTGAGCCTTCCTTTTTAACCTCGGCTCTCCTCTTGGCCATCAATTCAATCTCCTTTAGATCCTCTTAGATGGGCTCAAAGCCAAGCCTAAAAGATGGGTTGGCTATTGGGCATTCTTTGCAAGAGGTTATCCCCTATTTGTTCCTCCCAAAACCTTTTTTTTTTTTGCTCAATAAATTGAATGGTGTCAAAGAAGAAACCAGACAATGGCACACTATTCAGTTTTGGCTGGATTCCTAGAATGGGAGTAGAGCTGGGAACTTCACTCTTCCCCTGCATGTCACCTTTGATAGTGACAACAGTAGTCCCGTGAGGAATTTTAAGCTTCTGATGCAAAGAGGATGGGATGACTTTTGCCTTATGAATCCATGGTCTTCCAATAAGGAGATTGAAATATGCAGGTACATCAATTACTTGGAAAGAGACAGAAGCAATTATGGGTCCAATTTATTGGAGGGGGTGAAATTTGCGGCTTCTAGGCCCATACAACTTGCAACTTTTAAAGGGCACACATTTAGAGCTGACCTATTACCAACTAAAACTATTGGGACTATCTTTCCTTGGGTCATCACAGTCATGTATAAAAGTATGGTTAAGGTTTTCTATTCATTTATGTAGATCATGGTCAGTGAATGAGATAAAAGCAACCTTGGTTGAGTTGGTGAGTGAGGCAACTAAGGTTTCAAGAGAAATGTTGACTGGGGTTTGACATTAGTTCAATGCCTTTCAAAGAGCTTGGCGATGTGGGAAAGATAATTGAATGAGGCTCCAAATAGAGATGCTAGCTTGAGTTTTATTTAATTACTTAAGGATAACATCCTTATTAGACTCATCATTCATTTTTTTTCCATAGGAGGGGAAACATGTTGGACAGGTCATTTAACTGATGGGCTTGGTTGATAGAGTCGTCTACTCCGAGTTATTGCATCAATTTCCTTTACAGAGTCATTGAGGTCCAAGACACAGTAGAACTCATCATTTGATTGGATCTAAAAGATCGAATCAATTTCTATGTTGGAGGAATGAAGGAGATTGACATTGGTTTGATGGTTTGGGAGAGGATTGGTGGTAATGTTAGGTCTTGTCTTTGGTGGAATGATATCCCTACTGTCTACCAGGTCTTGGATTTTATGCCTCAAGGTCTTGCACATGCTTGTTTGGTGCCCCATACCTTGGTGATATTTACAATACTCATTTACATTCCAACTTCTAGGCAAGGGGTTTGGAGGTCCCTAGGTTCCAAAGGCTTAACCAGATTCGACTCCAAGGCTTTATTGTATACCATGATCAAAGGCATGCCCAAATCAATAAAAATCCTTCTTTCTAGCCTCATGGGTTGATGGTTAGAGATGGTAGAAACTTCTTTGCTTTTTTTATTAGAAGAAGTATTATGAGTATAGTTTTCCTATACCTTGAACTAGAGGATTCTTCTTTAACTTGCCCACTTTGGATCAAATTATCTACCTTCGATGCAGTGGCAATAAGGGCTATAAAGTCTGGTAAGTATTGAGTCTGGAGGTAAGTTTGATAACCTGGAAGGAGGTTCTTGATAATAATATCAATCTGCTCTTGCTCAGTGGGCCTATTCATCATTTAGGTTGCCTTAGACCTCCGTCTAGTAAGGAAAGTAGAGAAAGACTCCTTCTGTTGTTTCTTAGTGGTCTCTAGATCCCTTCTAATGATGTCCACCTCAATGTTAAAATGATACTGCTTGACAAAAGCATTGCGGATATCATCCTAAGTTTTCTTAAAGTTGGTGTCCAAATCAACGAACCACCTCATCGCAGCACCTGTAAGTGACTGCTGAAACAATTGAGCAAGGAGCTCATTATCCACTCCCAAAGGATTCATAGCCCCCACATACATATTAAGGTGAGTCTTAGGACAGCTGGTGCCATTGAACTTGTCTATGCTAGGCATCTTAAACTTAGGAGGGACCTTAGCATTTGGAAAGAGAGTAAGGGAATCAACATCAATAAGATCTTCATGTTTTTTAATGTTCTTGACAAGCCTTTCTATAGATTTAAATTTCTCCATTAACTTTTTGGTTTCAGCTGAGTTGGAGCTCTCTCCTCCATGAAAAAGAGTCGAGGAGGAGTTAAAAGAAGTGCGACCAATTAGATTGATAGTCGGTGGGGGATTTGCAACTTCAGGAGCTTTCCTATTATTTATCAGATCAATAATGAGATTTGGTGGAATGAAGGAAGACACATTCGGGGCATCAGTTTGATGGGCGCTTGCTCCTCGGACCATCATTATTTTTACTTCATTAAGGATGGATTGCTATTGTGTAAGGCATGGTCAAAGTGACTTTGCTGAACTTCCAAAGAAGTATGAAAGTTATCTTCTTGTTTCTTAAGTAGGGTGACCAAGAGTGTTGCTATAGCATCCATGTCAGGTGTTGGGTTCTCCATTTATACCTTTCAAAAAAAACACTTAGATCAGGTCACAATGGTCCAAACAAAAACTATGTGAGGGTGGAGGAAAATGATTCCATTATTCTCAAAACCTTAGTGTTCAAGGCTTGAAAGTTTGAAGATGGTTTAATGGACTCATTTTCAGGCCCCTTTTGGTTTTGGGTTGACCATTGACTCATTGGTTCTTAGTCTATAGATCATGAATGCATGGTTATGCATGTATATGAAGAAGAGAACTATTTCATGTACATATGTTCAAAGATTCCCATTATTATGGATCATGGGACCTAGGGTCTGGATCTAAATTCATTACATGAAATAGGTTTGGGTGGTTTGGATATTGGGTATCCGTCATGCTAGAGCAGTGATATACCTAACCACATATCAAATAATGAGTTTCGCGTGGGTCCAACAGTACGGCTACTCTTTACACTTCAAAAAGATTGAAGATTCATCGCGGGGTAGATGTTTTTGCTATCTCCCAACATACTCAAAGAGAGTTATCGAATCAATGCTGCTTACTATCTAAAAGTTCAACTTTGTAACTGGTTGTATTAGACACAGAGTCCATGTAGTGATGTATGGAAATCAAAGTTAAACCAAAAGCCAAGTAAAAGTTATTATTTTATTTTTTTTTTAAAGATTTTTCAACCAATTGGTAGTCCATTTACTATTTTTGGAAAAAAAAGAAGTAATCCTCAGTGGAGTCGCCAACTGTGAGGTCTAGCCCAAGCACCTCGTCCAGTCTACTTAGAATCAGAATGCTCATTTGGGTGATTTCTCATGATTGAGGCAACATTCACACTTTTTTTATAAATTGCACTTTAATTTTAATTTTTAAAAATGGATTGGGGAGTCGCCACCTTAAGTTATTTTTGTTGAAAAAATTTAAGGTAAAAACCCATTTGTGACTCCAATTTTATTCCAAAGGAAATGCACTAGACCTTCAAATCAAGTTAGATTCAGGAATTAGGTTTTTTGTTAAACTTGACTTTTAATTTTAAATTTGACTTAAAGTAATTTTTTATGAACAACTAAATAATGACATATAAAATGAATAAATAAATAAAATAATAAAATGATTTAAAGTAAAGAAAACAATAAAGTAAAAATCTCAAAATAGGGGATATAAACTATAGCCCATATAGGTTATAGGTTGATCACACATTTCCCAAAAATCCAATTTTAAAGAAAATAAAATAAGCAAATAAGAAATAAAAATTAGAAAAAATAGTTTTCTAACATTTTTGGATTTGCACTTTTGAAATAACTTGTCTACGTATCCCTTGGAATAGGAATCAAAACTCATACAATTCTTCCTTCTTGAGAGGGAGTTGGTCTGAATTTATGCCCGATTTTATCATGTTTTGTTCTTTATTTTGATGCTTTTCCAAATTAAAGAAAAGGAGAAAGGAGACAAATTTAAGAAACCTTAAACAAAATTAAAAGAAAATACCAAGTTTAGGGATTGGAACCTTTTTTCTTGCTCTTCAAGGAGGCGGCAATCGAAGTGCATTTCCGGAACGGAGTTCCACCTTGTGAAATGATTTGAGGAAAGAAGGGCGATCAGACTTCCTTTTCATAGCAAAATTCCTCTTCGACTTGACAATTCTCTTAGGAAAAAACTCAGATTAATTTTTAGATTAATTAAAAAATTGATTTTGAGGCTCCACACACCCTGATTTTATCCTTGAAGAACTAAATAAATAAGAAATATAGGTAAAAGAGGGAGAAAAGAAGAAATCAATTAGTGATAACTCAACCTAAAATAATTTTGGGGCCCAGAACTAGGTGAAGGAGGCTCTCTATTTATAATAGAGGCTTAGGGGTTAGGTTTTATCATTTCCCGATGTGGGATTGGTGAAAAAGTTCTAAAAAACAAAGCTACCAATGACATAAAAGAGAAGTGCTATCAGAGGGGGGGAGGGGGGAGGCGGGAGGGCGGCACAAAGGCCCAAAGGGGGCTACCTTTCCTGCCCATAGTGGCAACCTAAGTTGCCACCCCAAAGCCAAGGCAGCGTCTCCCCCTAGGGAGGGCGACAATGCCTCGCCCTTGGGGTGGCAGTGAGGGCTCGAACCCACTCTGATGTTTTTTGAGTCCCTCTGTGAATGGCTCAAATTCCAGTTAATGTCGTTCGGCTTGGCACAAGGCTGAGGGGTGTAAAAAATCAGTATTCACACTAGGTAAACATCTTCTTATGGGCTAGCATATGTGGTTGTGAGTGGGTTCTACTTTCCATATACTATGCATTTGAGCTTTATGTATTGTAGTTAATTAGTTGTGTTAAATATATGTAATTATTTGATTGATTGTATAGAAGGGTAGTTTAGTATTTTGTGCAGGTTGGTTGCATTGTAAATATTTTTAAATAGCATAGGTAGAATAGTCTTTTCTATACATGTATATAAACAAACTTTTCTGTAACCCTAACTGATTCAGTAATTTAGATTTGTTCTTTTCATTTTCTTACCTATGTTACTAAGAAACTTAGAGAAGTTATAATGGTAGCTTAGGGTTTTGCATGGTATCAAAGTAGGATCTTTTAAGGAACAGGTGATATTAGAAAGGTTATAGTGTTTTTTTTTTCAAGAAAATAGGAGATCAATTTGAGATTTGGTGGTGTTTTGGGAAACAGAAGGGATTGGGTTCAATAAAAATAGGGATTTCATACTCAAAGCTAAGAATTAGAGAAATTATAATAGATGATAAGAAAAGTTTTTAAAAGGATTGGAGTTGTTTTTGTTGATTAATGAAGAGACAATAGGAGTTAGACTTCGACATATTAGAGTTTTCTGTGAGTTTTGGGAATCTCTTCCTTGAATCGAGAATTAGAAGATTCATAATAGAGGGATAGTATGAATTTCTTACAAGGATTGAAGTTTTTTTTTTGGATTGAGGGGGATACATAAATTAGTGTTTAGTAAAATTAGGGTTTCAAAATATTTGGGGATTTTTCTTAAAATTAGGTATTAAAAGGCTAATATTACAGTGTTTCTGAGAAGAAGAAGAAGAATATGGATTCTAATTTAGAAGTAGAACAAAGTACTATTGGAGGAAGTCACAACAAAGATAAAGAACCTACTGGTTATAGATAAAAAAAATACCAAATAGTAGAGATCCATTGCTTCTTCAAAACTCGGATCATCTAGGTATTTCTTTGGTTTGTACTCCTCTAGATGGAACAATTTTATGTCCTGGAGTCGGTCTGTTAAAATAACTATAGCTACTAAGGTAAAGCTAGGGTTTGTAAATGGTAAAATTACAATGCCTGATGTAGACTCAAATGAATATGAACACTAGCAAAGAGTCGACTGTATGGACATTTTCTAGATATTGAATTCAATATCTAAAGACTTAATCACTACTTTCATATTTTCTAGAACTGCTAGAGAATTATGGAGTGAACTAAAGGAGAGGTTTGGGGGAAACAATGGGCCTCTATTGTATCAACTTTAAAGGGAAATTAGCTCCATTATCCAGAGTCATATGTCAGTTACAATGTATTACACAAAATTGAAGAGACTGTGAGATGAGTTAGCTTGTATTATCCATGTTCCTATTTGTAATTGTGAGGCAGTTAAATCTACTGCAGATTTTAGTTCTCTTATGAAATTAATGTAGTTTATGATGGGGTTAAATGAAAATTATCATGCTATAAAGAACCAAATATTGCTTATTGAACTTCTTCCTAATGTCAATAAAGCATACTTAATGGTTCTCATAGTTAAAAAGCAAAGGGAAGTACATGCATTAGTTGATTCTGCTGAGACTAATGTCAGGTTGGTTAGAAATCAATTTCCTAGGAAGAAGCCTATGAGAGATCAAGTAGGGTCTGGGAATTGGAATAGTAGTAGTTATAGGAGAGATCAATGGAGGAGGTCAAACAAGGATAAAGTTTGTGATCATCTTGGTTACAATGGTCATACCAAAGACATTTGTTTTAAGATACATAGGGTACCTAAGTGGCATGAGGATTTGGAAAAAAGAGGAAAAATAATCCCAATTATAGAAATAGGGAGTCGGTAAAGGTATCTGCCCAAGTTGCAGATAGTACATTTGATGGTAGTGATGTTACTCAGGAAATGCCCAAAGGAGAGAATTTTTCCTCTATCATTTCTTAAGCAATATAGAAGGAAATTACTAAGTATATGAAGGGCAAGGCTATGAATGAGGGTGAGTTTATTAACTACACCAACTATGTAGGTACTATCCATACTCTTTTATTCAATGTCTTTAATTATAGGCTTAAAGATATTTGGATTGTTGATTCAGGAGCTACAAATCATATTTGTTTTGACATATCACATATACACAACATTTTTACACCATATACATTCCCCGTTGTTCACTTACCTAATAATACAGTTAAGAAAATTCATCATATAGGATCAATTACCTTACATGCAAAAATCTGTCTTTCTCAAGTTTTACATATACCTACTTTTCAATTCAACCTTTTATCTATTCACAAACTCACTAAACAAATTAAACTCAAAATCATATTTTGTGATGATTATTACCTCTTTCAGGACCTATGGACTAAGGAGATTATAACAGTAAGTAAGTTATTTGTTGGCTTGTATATCTTAGATAAAAATAGTTTCTCTGTGAATACAATAAGAAAATTTCAGTCTAAGAACTCTTTAATTCTTTTTGTTGTAAATTCTGAGGATTTCATTTGGATGTACAATTACAAATATCAATAAAATGCTTCAGAATACTCATATTCCTTTCTCTATTCTACATAACAGATTAGGAAATCCTTTTATTGATAAAATACAATATTTCTCTCATATAAATGTTGAAAAATTTGACCCATTAAAAGAGCTTTGTATTGTGTGTTCTGCTTCTAAACAACCTAGACTTCCTTTTCTTCAAAGCACTACTCATACTACAAAACCATTTGAACTAATTCACATAGACTTATGGGAGCCTTATAAAATACCATCTATTACCAATACATATTATATACTAACCATTATGGATGACTTTACTAGAACAACTTAGACATTTTTATTGAGAGAAAACAAAAACTTTTCAGAACCTGAAACATTTCTTATCCTTAGTTTCCAACCAATTTGATACCACAGTGAAAATAATTAGAAGTGACAATGGGACAAAATTCATTAATACTATATGTTCCAATTTTTTTCAAAACTTAGGAATTATACATCAAAACATATGCCCCTATACCCCACAACAAAATAGCATAGTAGAAAGAAAACATAAACATCTACTTCAAGTTGCTTGAGCATTAATTTTTCAATCCAAACTCCCAAAACAATTCTTGCCAAAAGCTATTTTAACTGCAACTTTTCTTATTAACAAACTTCCTACATCTATCTTAGATTGGAAAAAACCTTATGAGACTTTAACACATAAACCACCTGATTATAGTCATTTGAGAGTATTTGGGTGTTTGTGTTTTGCTACAAATACAGAACCAAATAAAGACAAACTAGAACCTAGAGCATTTAGATGCGCATTTATGGGATATGCACCAAATCAGAAAGCCTACAAACTTAATAATCTTGAAACTCATATTATGTTTGTTTCTAAAGATTTAATCTTTTATGAAACATTCTTTTCTTTTTCTATTTCTCCTTTTAGAGATATTCATTACGTTTTACCCAATTCTTCTATTTTTAGTCATTATGACCCTATATATACACCAAATAAAAAAGCCTACAAACGTTATAATCTTGAAACTCATATTATGTTTGTTTCTAAAGATGTATTCTTTTATGAAACATTCTTTTCTTTTTCTTTTTCTCCTTTTCTTTATACTCATACTGTTTTACCCAATTCTTATATTTTTAGTCATTATGACCCTGTATCCACTTATGATCATATCTTTCATGATTCTGTATCATCAAACTCTTCTTCTCCTCCAAATTTAACTACTTATAATTCACAATTCCAACACTCAAATTCTCCTACTTCTACTCCTCATTCACTATCACTTGAACCTTCCAGTCCACAATCTTCTTCTGTTGAGTCAATCCCTTCTCCAGATATTCCTATTAGAAATAGTAATAGAATTAAACATAAACCTAAAATGCTCAAGGACTTTATCTCTCTTGCCTATGATACTGCTACAATCAATTCAGTCCAGGTTTCTCCAACCGATTCCTTATATCCTCTTCAACTTTATCTTGCTTCTTACTCCAACTTACTAGTCTCTTCTCATATACAATTTGTAGCATATGTGTCAGTTGTCGATGAACCTTCAACTTATAATCAGGCTAAGAATGATCCTAATTGGATAGCTGTCATGAATAAGGAGTTAGAAGCCTTGAAACTGAATAATACTTGGGAAATTACTGAGCTACCCAATGGAAAAACACTTATAAGTTCTATGTGGGTATATAAAATCAAATATCTTCCTGATGGGACTGTGGATATGTATAAAGCTAGATTAGTTGTAAAGGGATACAACTAAATAACTAGTCTAGACTATACAGACAACTTCTCCCCAGTTGCTAAATTGGTCATTGTAAGGATATTCCTTGTTGTAACTACTGCTAAGGGTTGGTTGTTTCATCAGTTAGATATCAACAATGCTTTCCTCCATCGTTATATCAATAAGGAAGTCTAGATGAAACCTTCTAATGGATATCCTTCTCTTATCCTACCCAAGTTTACAAACTGAAAAGATCTTTTTATGGGTTAAAACTAGCTTTTAGATTGTGGAATTTATAATTTACCACCAAACTCAAGGGTTTTTGTCTCCAACAGTCTTCTCATGACCATTATTTGTTCATCAAATCATCTTCTGTTGGTTTCTTAGTTATTTTGATTTATGTGGATGATGTTTTAATCAATAGTAATAATAATACTGAAATTACAACCCTCAAACAATACCTTTATTCCCAATTCACCATCAAAGATTTAGGGCCAGCCAAATATTTCTTAGGCTTGGAGATAGTTAGGTCTTCAACTAGTACCTTCCTTAATCAAGAAAATACGTTATGGATATTTTAGAGGATGTTCGCTTAACTGAGTCTAAACATGTTCCTTCACACTTACCATATAGGCTTGAACTTCATGCAGACATCTCTCCATTACTGTTTAATCCTAAAAGATATAGAAGGTTGGTTGCAGGTTACTATATCTAAATTTAACTCACCTTAACAACACTTATGCCACTCAATAACTTATAGACAAACTCATTGGGATCCATTATTCATGTATTTAGGTATCTTAAGGCTTGTCCTCCTGCTGGACTATTTTTCTTTGCTTCTAATTCTTTAAATCTGACTGCATACTTAGATGCATATTGGGCTGCTTACCTACAGACCGAAAAATCTTTCACTGGATATTGTATTATGCTTGGTGATTCATTAATTGCTTGGAAAACTAAGAAATAGGTCATTGTTTCTAGATCTTCAGCTAAGACTGAATATCAAAGTGTGGGATAGACTATTTGTGAGCTTCAATATGTCACTTATCTTCTTCAAGCATTCCAAATTCCCATTATTCTTCCTATTCTATTGTATTGTAACAACAAGGTTGCTATTCACATTATTACTAATCCGACCTGTTTCTAAATCTTTAGCCGAGGCTGAATATCAAAACATGGGATAAATTGTTTGTGAGCTTCAATATGCCACTTATCTTCTTCAGGAATTTCAAATTCCCATTATTCTTCCTATTCCATTGTATTGTGGCAATAAGGCTGCTATTCACATTACTGCTAATCTAGTCCTCCATAAACGCACCAAGCACTTGAAAATTAATTGTCATATAGTGCACAATAAATATGTTAAGGGCTTTATTGTTCCTCACCACATCTCTTTTAGACTTTAGTTGGTAGACCTGTTCATAAAACCTTTCAGTCCTATTATTCATTCTTCTTGTTTATCTAAAATGATATTGATTTTTCATCAATCTCCATCTTGAGGGGGTTGTTTAACATGTATAATTATTTGATTGGTTGTACATAAGGGTAGTTTAGTATTTTGTATAACTTGGTTGCATTGTAAATATTCTTAAATGGCATAGGTAGAATAGTCTTTTCTATACATGTATATAAACAAACTTTTTTGTAACCCTAACTGATTCAGTAATTTAGATTTGTTCATTTCATTTTTCTTGCCTTTGTTACTGAGAAACTAAAAGAAGCTACAATGATAACTTAGGGTTTTGCAAGTTGACCTCTTGTTTCACATAAGAATGGGAGGCCCTTAGTTGGTCTTACAAATTTCAAATTAAGACTTAATTTTTTGAGAGTAGATTTGAAAAAATCTATTGTTACAAGCTACACTAATAGTTTCCTTGTGTACGAATGATAAAACCTATCTATCTTTGATTATATTTAAATAATGTGAATTATAATTAAATTCTTAAAATTTTATAAAATTCATTTACCCAAAAAAAATTCTAAATATTTTTTAAAAGAATTTATTTTTTATTACTTTTTAAGCTTATATTTATTAAATTTAATATACCTAAAATTTATTGAAACAATTATTAATAATAAAAGTTCAGGAGTTCAAGAAGCAAGTTAGGTTTACAGTAATTACAATAAAATCTCGGGTTAGATTCAATCATCGTCCCTCAACTTTAGACTAACGCACTTTATGGTCCTTTAACTTTATTTTGTAATGATAAAATCCCTGAACTTTAGTTTTTAAAACATAAAAGTCCCTTTCCAGAAATAAACTAACATTTAATTATAATTTGGTCCCTGGTTTTTAAAAAACTTTTCATATAGATCCAAAAGTTGTTTAAATTGCTAGTTTATGGATGAAATTTTTGGAGGAAATTCATTAATCCCTGGAAGAGTGTATAATAGTATAAAACACTTTTCGATTATAGACAGAAAAGAACATCCACTGATACAGTGGAAATATTCTTGGGTTTGTGGAAGAATTAAATATAGAGACGAATTAATTAGAATTGATTCTATTTATAGAAATTCTCCCTTAGAAAATAAAATTGCCCATGAATATTGTGGTGTAGCTGACATAATTGAATTTCTAGAAGAGTAGTATCCAGTTTTTAATCAATTAGCCATTTTAGATCAAGATACTCCTCTGGTAACCTCTAGAACTTCAAATTGGAGTGATAATCTAAAAAGAGATTATTTAATTTGGAAAAGATTGCACTTCAGAAAAATTG
>CANXYC010932260.1:0-11993 GCA_948193065.1 Aleurites moluccanus | reverse complement strand
GTGTGTTGCTTCTATCTCTCTTAATTAACTTTTTGCCCTTGCTTTTTTTTATTTTTTTTTTTTTTTTTTTATTGTTTATTTTAGATAGATTTTTCCAATCAGCTATAATTTAATTTACCAAAGTTGTCAAATTTGGTAATTTAAGTTATTTAGTAATTTAAAAAAATAACGACAACAAAAAAAAAAAAAAAAAAAAAAAAAAAAAAAAAAAGCAAGGGCAAAAAGTTAATAAAGAGAGAAAGAAGCAACACACACAAAGGAAAATAAGTACTATATCTGAAATAAATTAGCTAGGAGCAATCTTCTACTTTTTGGTAAAATAACAGGTATGACCTTTCAAGTATAAAAGATATATCTATGTTATAGCATTAGAACTCGTGCTTATATACTCAATTATATTCCTTTTATAATATCAAATATAAGAATTGTTAGAGATAGTCAAGTAATCGATGATATTACTAAAAAGGTTAATATCTAAGAAATATAGATAAAAATTATAGTAGATTCATATATATCTAGTGTGTAACTAGAAGATTAGTAATTGAATAGTATTTATTGTGTTGTAAAGGTATAAGATTAGATATATATTTAGGTTAGAAAAGGATGTAATGAAGAGAAAATATAAGAGAAGTAAATTGATTAAATATAAATAGGATGACTTCAAAATATTATATAATTAGAATATGTAGAGCTATTTATTGAATAGAAAGAGATAACATTTGGGTACTGATTTTAAATTAACTCCATCATATCAAATGACTCTAACAGTGCTAAAAGAACTGAAGGTGTAATTGCAGGAAGTCATTAGATAAAGAATTATACAATTAGGTAGTTCACTATAAAATGCAAATATATCAGCACTAATACATTGGGTTCCATTCGAACTCTGAAGTTAAATGTGCATGTGCAAGGATAGTTCTAAGATGAGTGACGTCTTGGAAAGTTCTAGAATTGCTTTAGAATTAATCAATATGTTAAATGCACACAAGGAATTGATGAATCAGATATAAGAAATTAGACATTCAAGTCATACATGGACAAATTTGTTAATTTGTAATAGATTAATTTTAATATAGGATAAACAAGTTAACACTTCTACCTTTAGAGATCCAATAAGAATAGGAAAGGCTAAGAATAAGAATCAACATTATTAGCAATAAGTCCATAGGAAGTTAAGCTCATATTACTATATCATTAAAGCTATTAATAAATGAGATGAACGAATTGCTATATGTGTAAAGTTCAATTTAAATTAAGGACCCAGAATCGAAACCAGGTTCTGATAACATAATTACAAATGAAACATATTGTTGATTGAAGAGATTAAAGTAGTATAGAGTAGGGATTTTCAGTTATTGAAATTAGAAAAAAGGTATTCAAGATAGAAAAGCTCTTAAATCCATAATTGATGATGGGATATTGATCATGTATTGATGTTATAATGATATTAATGGTAATGATAATTATGAATTCATAGATTGATTGTTTATAAATTAGATTAGTTATCGAACTATAAATATAGGGTTGGTTGATAATGTAATGACTTGATCGATTAGATATTCTAAATTTTTATCAATGAGATACATGTGTAATAGAGATAAGATTGTGTAATTTGTTGATGGATATGAATGGTTAACTATGAATGGAAACCTGGATGTATTAAGGTATTATTATATGATATGAATTCAAAGTCGATGACTATTATGAAAGATTATGTTAAAGGATGTTATATTATATTACTATAGGAAGTAAGTTACTCATAAATGGAGTGAATACTACCACTATAATAGGTTGATATTGATTGAATGTAATTCAAATGTCAAATTTGATACTTTGGCACAAATAGAGAAGTCATGATAGGTACAACAATAATATGAATGTTCAATATATATTTACTAATTTCAGATATGTAAAGATTAGAAAGAATTCGATCAGGAAAATATGAGTTGTGGCATATAAGAATGTGTGATGAGTGATATGAGTAAGTCTAGTGATTAGATGAATAATATAATTGTAATATCTTCCATTTTGTAGTGTTTTATTGGTTTTGTATGTTTGGAGAATGTATTAAAATTTTAATGAGAATGTTGAGAATTTCAGGAATTTCTGTTTTGGATGTTGCATGATTTTGTGATGATCATTTCATGTTCTTAAAGGTATAATTTGATAAATTATAAAGCATAGAAGTTGTTAATTTATATCTTAGCTATAATTCTATAAAATGGTTTGGTAAAATTCTATGTATGTGATGAGTTGTGTCTATTTAAGCGAGGCTGGTCTGGTTGAGAGTTTCTGTAGAGATGCAGTGTTTGTTTGAAATTACTGGGAATGACTGAGGCAGAATTAGTTGAAGGTGTGAACATGAAAAATGTTCTTTTAGGTGTTGTGAAGATGGATGTAAAATTTTAGAATTTTTGGATAAGTGTATCTCAGTGTAAAATGGGTTTTACCAGACCTATTCAGAGAAATTCTATGGCAGCAAGTCTCGGTGACATTTGGAGAGTCATATGGTCTGTGTATTAATTTTTTTGATTTGAAATTTTGATATGTTGTGCTTCTGCATGTTGATTTTAAGTGATAAAAAGAATTAGTAAATTTGGATATTTGTAGCTCATTTGCGAGCTGGCTAAGTGTGGGATGTTCAGACAGGAATTTAACTTAGAGGAATTTTGTTATGGCAAGCCAGCAAAATGCAAGGAGAAATTTTGCGAACTAGAAATGGGAGGTAACGTAATGGCAAAGTGGCGAAGAGAGTTTGCCGAAGTGGCAGTTGGAAAAGAGCTTTGGCGTCTATATGTTTCTTGCTTGTGAACCCGATTTGAATAATGTTATATGATGATGGTCTTGCGACCAATATACTTCCTATAAGATTGAAACCTATGACCCATGGATAGAACGCTTTTCCCAATGAGAGTAAATTCATTGGTCCATTGTGCACTTTGGGAGCCCAGCCGATAGGGATTTTATCGGTGTTCCACCTAGAGAGGGCCAGGAGCTCTAGGCGCATGCCTGGCCAAGCATGTGTGCACGTTAAGGTAGCAAGGCTACCGATACGTATGATATGATATGAGATCAATTCTACCATATAAGATTTGATAATTCCATTCCTTGTGGCCATTCTATGTTCTAAATATGAACCATGATTTGAATTTGACATGATTGATATAGCCAAATTATCATGAGAACCGCAGTTCTTTCAAGTAAAGCTCATAACCTCTTTCATGCCTATATGTATAATTATTTGTTCATGACCATGATTCGATATTCAGTTCTTATTGTAAAATATTCATATCTTACTGAGTTGTAGGCTCACTGCTCTTCTGTGGATTTCAGGTGATAGCTTAGCTTGTGAAGGGGGCTATTAGAGAAGATCGTGCTTCTTGACTTATTTACTCCAAGAAGCTTCATTGTAATATTTCTTTTGAAATATTTTGTATATTTGTTAATGGTATTATGATACAATATGTATTGGAGTATACTCTAGAGCTCTGTAGTTAGTCTTCCGGGGATACTAGAATATTTGATGTATGAATGTTATCTGTTGGATACTCTTGTTCCTCACTAATGTGAGATGTCTCTTCTGATCATTAAGGAACAAGAGAAAGATATGAAATGATAATAGAAAGATTTAATTGATTTTGATTATATGTATGAACATGATAAATGTATTGTAAAATATGAGGTTGCAATTTATTTGATGTTGATGAGATTTGTGATTTGCTAGTTCTACGGGTTTATGGCGGCCTTAAGCCTACCCTTGCCCTAGGACCGTCGCACCACTGGATTTGGGGTGTGACAATAATGGTAAAAGTAATATGTAGGTTTATAATGTAATATATAAAAGATATGGTTTCCAGTGGTACATATATATGAAAGTCAATTTAGGATTATTTAAGGAATTGAATTTTAAAAATATAAGATAGTGTGAATGATGTATATAATAATTTAAGGTTTAGTAGGGATCAGGTAAGATTCATTTGTAGATTGTAAGAGTTACAATCTACGGTTATATCATAATATAACATATGATTGGTTTACAAAGAAGCTTAAGATGAATTGATTGGAAACATATATGGTAATAAAGAACATAGTGTTTTAATTGAAAATTTTACGAGATACATGATAAAGAGTGTATGATTGGAAGATTTAGGAATGAATGCATATATGAGTAAGAGTGGTGTAAGGAATTATTGTTGTTTATTAGAAGTTTTAAGATAGATGATTGTATTCTAAATAATGGTATTATAGTAGAAAGTAACATTTTTAAGAGAATGAAACATATCAAAGATGACGTATAAAGAAAAAAAAAACTTTTTATATAAAAACTGACATTATAACATTAAAAATATGAAAGAACATAGTAACTCAAAAAGCATAACTTTTCCTAAAAGAAAAAAATAATAGTAAACATAATCAAAAATTCATAAAGAATAACTTAAGCACATTTTCATAAAAGATACAAGAAAATTCTTCAAAGCTTTACAATGAAAGATGTAAAGAAAAGATAACAAAACATGAAATATTCATTCTACCTACATAAGTAAATTCAAAAATTTCAAAGTCATTATTTAATATTCTCATCTATATTCTTCAAATCTATTATATATCCATTGTTATTAACATTCCAAAAATTGAATCAAAATGTTCCTTATTATAAGATATTAATATCGAAATGATAAGATGGATAAGTTGTCAAACATAGAAGAACAAAGAACTAGTTTGATTGAAAATTTTAGGATGAATTTTATTAAAGGGGTAACACCCTATAATATACCATAAATATGAAGGAAAGTTTTTCCAATTTTGATCCAAATATTTATAGAAGTTCATCAACACAACAAGCTAATTCTGTAACAAATCTAGGAATATTAAATCCTTGACAAGTGAGAAATCATAAGACTAACATAATGCTAGGTGATGAAAATAAGAAAGAATGGAAAAGTGAACTGAAGTGATGAAAAACTAAAGAATGATAAAACTGTAAATATGTGGAAAGTCAGGGGTACATTGGAAATTTTTTGTCCAAAGTTCATAAACGTACCCTAAGACAATATTAAATGAAACAACAGACAAAAATAATCCAAAATACTCCCCACTTCCAATATTGAAACCAAATATCTTTTTTTCTATTTCTTATTTCAATTTTTATACTATTCTTTATTAAATTCCTCCTAATTTCCCATAAAGTCTAAAATTCATCCATAAACCCTAAAATTTTATTCATAGTCTCTACTTTATTAAATTGTTAATTTCATTTTAAGATAAATTAAATTTGATGAATTAAAGAAAGATTAAAATTGTAATAAAATTATTCCTATATTTTAAATTAATAGAAAATCAAGAATGATATTATTGTAAATAAGAAAACTATATAAGGGAAAAATGAAAAATACACTATTTGGTGGGGCTCATATCTAAATATCTTAAAAGAACTAGAAGCTACCATTTTTGCTCCATCTTCCTCTTCATTCATGTGGTGGCCGAATCCTCTAAGGCTTTCTCCTCCAAAATTTCTTCTTCATATTCCACCAAAAAGTCCAACAAATATCAAGTTCTAAGGTAAATTCTTATCATTTATCTTCTAATTTATTCATATAATCTATAATCTTAAAAGATTGTTGAATGAAAATGAAGAATATGTAGCAAGAAGAATGGAAAACTAGGGTTTGAAGTTGTAAAATCTTGAATTAGGGTTTCCTGCATATAAATTCAGTTTAGAACAGAAAGTTACACTTCTGATTTCATAATCTTAAAAAATGAATTTGGGAAGGTTCAAAACATGAAAGTTATAGCTTAGGTCTTAAATATATGCCTGTAAAACAATTTAGTAAAATTCAAAGTGAGTAATGAGATATTAGACAGTAACTAAAATCGACTCGAATGGAAAGCTTAGCAGGATATGCTACTATTTTTTAATGATTTGAGGACCTTAAATTATGAATTAGGAAAAGTATTAAACATAAAAAATAGTCATTTATGTCTTATCTAAATTTTTGTAAAACGGTTTTAACATTAGATATATATATTAGGAGTTATAATCATATTAGTAGAACTAAATCAAATGAAAGTTATAAAACATAAGAGTTGACTTCAAATGACCACCATAAATTGTGTAGTATTTGAATTAATACTAATTTTAATATATTTAAACATGAGATGTCTAGATAGAAAAAAGAATCAAAGTAATTGGACTTCTATAGCTCGAGATAATAGTAAATAAATCAAGGCTGCCAGTAGTGAATCCTTAAAGAAAACCCTAGATATAAAAAACCTAAAATTTTGAAAAAATGTAAATTAAGTTAAACAATTATAAATTATGCTAGAATTAACTACTAACATGATGTTTAATTGATTGTAGTATAAAAATAAAATGAAAAAGATGATGAAAATGGCAAAGTTGTACATAAGTGGTTATTTGGAACTTTGAAAGTTAATGTCACATCCTAAAATTAGAGATGCGACGGTTCTAGAGCATGAGTAGACTTAAAGCTACTGAAAACTAGTAGAACACACCAACTTAATATGTGGCAATAACAAACAATATTTATATCCATCCACAATTCCAATCATAAACATCATCAGTAACCTATGATAATCACCCAAAATATAATCAACTTGTTCACCATGGATCAAAGGCAAATAAGGTCCTTTATCCAAGATGAACAAGTGATAACCCAAAAGAATATTACAACCATTCAAATATTATGGAGCTCTAAGAGAATTACATCTCAAATTTTACCAAAAGTGTATCCAAAAAAATAAACAGAGTGTATACTTTCAAATAGCTTCTTAGAGAAAGAAGTCAAGAAGCTTTATTCTCGGTCTTTGGATCGACGACTCTAGCACCTGAAAATCATAACATAAGGGGGTGAGCCTTCAAATCAATGAATTATGCATATGCTATACCTGAGGTTCAATATCATATCAGACGTTTAAATGTTGTCTTATACACATATATCACAAATAAATTTCATAATACGGAGGTTAGAATATATAGAAATATTTAGAAACATAATCAAAAATCGAATATCAAAATACAGAGTTCAGAGTTCCGAAGTCAAAAGTTCCTACAAGGAATGACACATCATATATATATATATATAGTAATCAATGTAAATGTCAGAAAAACAGAAACAGAACAGGAGTCTAACGACATCCATAATAGAATAAGAGTACTATGATCTCTTTACAGAATACATGTGTTTGAGATAACAAATGCCTAGAGAAACTTTGTCCCCTCTATGGAGGACTCTAATACTTTGAATCTATTAGTCGAATCACTGGTGCACACAGTCCTATGATTTTTATCCCTCATAGGAATGCGTTTTGACTATACATCTTCTAGGTTCATAACATAAATATTTATAGCAGAGGTTCTTAAAATCAAAGAATATTCTAGAATAATTGGTTTATACTATAATAGAGAGTTGGTTCCAAAGAAACGGGTAACAATATCAACTCTAAAGCATAGCAATAGAAACAAATATATATTTATAATAAATATTGTTGGTTCAAGAATTATCAACTTAACAATTTCATATATATGCTCGGAATAAATATTAACGAAAGAATCATATATATGTATATGAAAATACATACTAAACATATATACATAACTCACCTACACAAGCAATAAACAAAGCCAAAGCTCAAAATCCTTTAATCAAGCTCCAAATTAACTTCATTGCACTTAAAGCTCTAAGTCTAACATATGACAACAAATTTACAAATTTAGAGTTTTTCTTACCTGACATTACCCATATCAAATTATTGCAATAAAAGACTCTTAGAGAAATGACTCGCTACCTGCAACTGGTCAAACAAGTCATCAATCCGAGAAAATGGATACTTATTTTGAATAGTGACTTTATTGAGTTGTCGGTAATCGATACATAATCTCATAGATTCGTCCTTCTTCTTAACAAACAACACCGAAGCACCACAAGGCGAACTACTAGGCTTTATGAACCCTTTATCCAATAAGTCTTGCAATTGTGACTTCGATTCCTTTAATTCAATAAGGGTCATGCGATACGAAGGTATTGATATCGGATTAGTACTTGGGAGTACTTCAATGCTTAACTCAATCGCTCTTCTGGTGGTAAATCAGGCAATTCTTATCGAAATACATCCATAAACTCATGCACAACAGGAATCTGATCAATGCTCTTCACTTCCTTTTTCGTGTCTTGGACATTTTCCTAGTACCCTTGACATCCTTTTTTTAACAAACTCCTCACCCCGATGGTAGATATCATATTATAAGGAACCTCACACCTCTCCCTTTGGAACTCAAACTCTTCACTCGAAGGTGGCTTGAACAGAATCTTTTTCTTGTTACAATTAATGATAGCAAAATACTTAGACAACCAATTCATACCCAAGATCACATCGAACTCCAACACTGGCAATTCAACTAAATTTACCTCCAAACTCTTGCCATTAAGGCTCACCAAACAAGAAGGATAAACCTTATTCACCTCTATCTCCTCCTCTAAAGTAGTTGACACAACCATTGAAGAATCCAGAAGTTTACATGTCACAGACAATTTCTTTGCAAAACATGAAAAAATAAAGGAATGTGTGGCACTAGAATCAAATAGAACTCGTGCATTTAAAGCTTGAATAGAAATAATATATGTCACACCTGTGTTTGAGGCCTGAGCCTCCTGCTGAGTCAAAGCAAAAAAACTCTATCCCTGCCTTTGTCAATCGGTGCTTGCCCTGAAATATGTCCCACTGTTTGACCAGAACCCCTACCAGCATCCTGGCCCAAGCCAAACCTCCTCTACCAAACTGAATACCACCTTCTTCCCTATCCATCTGAATTATGGACCGGGAAGCCTGAGGCCTATCCGAGTGCAATTCCTAGGGACAATACTTAATAAAGTGGTTGGACTGACCACATTTGAAACAAATATATGTCACCTTATAGCACTGTCCAGAATATTTCTTTCCACAAGTAGAGCAAAGAGGAACTGAACCTCTAGGAGATGCCAAACTACTAGAACCATAACTCATCTACGTAGTATGCCTGTAAGTACTCTGTCTATACTAAGATCGACCTGACTGACCTCCAGAACCAACCGGTGGTGTGTGAAGAGAAACACCCATACTTTTCACTCTGCTCTCATCTCTACCTAGCTTAGATGAACCTCTTATCTTTGCCTTCTTCCTCTGCTCCCTAGAAAATCTTTCTTTCATTTCTCAATTCTCAATAACCCTTACCTTATCCACCAATATGGAAAATGAATCAAACTCTTGTACCGATAGAATATTGAATATTGAGGTCAATAATCCCCTCCTAAATCGATGAATTCATGCCACCTCTTCAGGCACTAAAGCAAAAGCAAATTTACTCAAATTGCTAACCCTCTTAGCATACTAAGATATAGAGATATCAAAAGTTTGTACAAGTCTCTCAAAGTCCAAGGCTTTAGCCTCTCTAACTGATTTCGGAAGAAACTTCTTCATTACAAGCTCCCTGAAACGAGCCCAAGTAATCCCTCTATTACAAAGAAGTAAACCAAAAATAATCCTCTTAAATCAGTCATAGGCATCACCTATAATATCTGCCATTTTTGTAGTGTTTTTATTAATTTTGTATGTTTGGAGAATTAATTAATTTTAAATGTGAATGTTGAGAATTTTAAAAATTTTGATCTTTACAGTTGCAGGATTTTGTGGGATTAATTGCATGATCTTAAAGACATAATTTGGTAAAGTATAAAATATGAAATTTGTGAGTTTATGTCTTAATGAATTTTTGTAAAATGTTTTGGCAAGATTCTGTGTGAATGTTGAGTTATGTCTATTTGAGCAAGGATGGTCTGGTTGAATATTTCTGCAAGAAGTCACTGTCTGTTTGAAATTATTGGGAATGACTGAGAAAGAATTAGCTAAAGCTGTGAACATGAAAAATGTTCCTTTGTGTGTTGTGATGATAGCTGTAAAATTTCAGAATTTTTGGATAAGTATATCTCAGTGGAGGATGGTTTTTCTCAGGATTGTTCGGATGGATTCTAAGGCAGTAAGTCTGCGTGACTTTTGGAGAGTCACCATGGTCTGTGTGTTAGTCTTTATGACTTAAAATTTTGATATGTTGTGTCCCTACATGTTTATTTTAAGTGGCAAAAACAATCAGCAAGTTTGGACCCTTGTAGCTCACTTGCGAGCTAGCTAAGTGTGAGATGTTCAGAAAAGATTTTAACATAGAGAAATTTTGGTGTGGTGAGCCGGCAAGATGCGAAGTGGCATTTTGCGAGCTGGCAATCCCAAGTGGTGAAGTGAGATATGCGAGGTGGCATGTGCGAAGAGGATTTGACGAATAGGATTTGGCGAAGAGGTTAGGCGAAGAGGATTTGGCGAAGAGGTTTGGCTAAGAGGATTTGGCAAAGAGGTTTGGCGAAGAGGATTTGGCGAGGAGGTTTGGCGAAGAAGATTTTGCGAAGAGGTTTTGCGAAGAGGCTTTGGCAAAGAGGTTAGGCGAAGAGGAAAGGCGAAGTGGTAGTTCACGAAAAGGCGAAGATGCGAAGAGGCGAAGAGGCGAAGTGGCTTATGCGAGGAAGAGTTCGCGAGGAGAGTCTGGCGAGGCAGCATATGCGAGGTGACATAAGCGAGCAAGAATAGCGAAGTGGCATTTTCGGATCAAGTTTGGCGAGCTGGAAAGTGAGAACTGGGAAATGCGAAGTGGGAATGGCGAGCTGGCTTAGGCGAAGTAGCTTTGCCGAGGCAGGATTGGCGAGGCAAGCTGGCAAGAGTGTTTTTCTGGGCAGTGGTCTATTTAAATCTAGAAACCCCAGTAGCATTTCCACGATTTTCCTTTCTTTTTGTCTTCGTTAATATTCAGTCTTTTCTCATAATTAGTCTCATTTTATTTTCTAAGGCATTAATACTCAAATTAATGCATTAGACTTCTAGATTAGTCTATATTAAGGCAGAAATCATCAGATTTAAGCAAGAATCTCAGGAATTTCAGTTTGAAGGAAATAAGGTAAATTTTTTTCCTAAGTTATTTTCTTTAGATTTATTTAAATCTATGGGTTGGAATAATTAATATTGGGTATATAGAATTTATTGCAAGTAATCTGAAGTCATTGATGGTAATTAATGTGGGAGAAATCAGAATGTTGAGGCTATCATGAATAGTAACATGAACAGTAACTCCGAAATTAAATGCAGATTTTCTTAAAGAGATAAATAAAATTTGTTGTTGGGAATTAAAAATAGAGACTCTAAGATAATTAATTATTAGGAAATCATGATAAATATTATTGATTTGGAGAAAACCCTAGTTTTGTATATTTGGGGAAATTTCTTAGGAGGAGAAACTCAAATTAATTGAGGAGTTGGAGTTGGAATTTGCTAGAGGGAATTTCAAGAGAAATTGTATTAAGGTAAGTATGAACATTTATTTGTTTCTTGTCTCTTTGAAATAATAAGACCAAGCATCTTTGATTTGTTCATTCACATACACTTGTCTATATTTAAGTATATAACATAAATGACTTGATCAATTTTCTTAGATCAAGCTCAGATGATTCTTGTTTGTTAAACCCGAATTGAATGATGTTATATGATGTATGCTTCCTATAAGATTGAAACCCCATGAACCAAGGACAGAACGCTCTTCCCAATGAGAGTAAATTCATTGGTCCATAGTGTATTTTGGGAGCCCGGCTGATAGGGTTTTTATGAGTGTTCCACCTAGAGGGGACCATGAGCTCTAGGCGCATGCCTGGCCAAGCATGTGTGCACGTTAAGGTAGCAAGGCTACTGATACATATGTTATGACATGAGATCAGTTCTATCAGATGAGATTTGTTAATGCCATTCTTTGTGGGCATTCTTTGTTCTAAATATGAACCATGATTTGATTTATGATATGATTTGATATAGCCAAATTATTATGAGTACCATGTTTCCTTCAAGTAAAGCTTATGATTCTTTCATACCTATATGTATAGATATTTGTTCATGACCATGATTCGATA
>CANXYC010932254.1:0-154630 GCA_948193065.1 Aleurites moluccanus | reverse complement strand
ATATTATCTTTATTAATTGGAAAGAAATTAATTTGGTTTGGATGAATTTTTTTCAAGCAAAATTGAATAAATAAGAAAACCTAACTTGGAATTTAAAGATATCAAAGAAAACTATCTAGAATTTAGATTCCGTTAATTGAAGTTATATGGTTGATCAGACTCAATAATGATTTCAAAACTATAGTGTTTGATGGATTGATGACTCTAAATTATGAATTAGTCTCTCTCGAGCAAAAATCCAAACATTAACATTAATGCAAGTGTTTACTCTCGTCATCATTGAATCAATGTTAATTCATTAAGATCCTTAGCAATTTCATAAAATCTACTAAAGTGTACCCTAATCTCTTAGCGATACATGCCTTAGCTTATTAATTCCATGAACTAGCAACTATCGCAGCTCTCGCTTATAAATAGCTACCTTATATAGTGATTATAGTGGCCAATTATAAAACACTTATAAATCAAAATTAATAAAACAAACTATGTATTAAGAATAATTGAAATCATAAATCATTGTCATCAACTTTTATTATTCAATTAACTTTATCTAAATCCTAGAAAAATGATTTAGTTCAACATGGTAAAATAAAGAAAAGATAAACTAATCAATAAATTAAACATGTTCATACTAAAATTAACAAAGAAATAAACAAGTAGAGAAAGTAAAAACTCTATTTGATGATCTTTTTGATTGATTGAAGGTCTTGAAACTCCAAAAATCCTTTTCTCTGGCCTTCTTTAAGTCTCATTAGCTCCCAAGAGTGATCTCTCTTTTTCCTAAGCCTTGGTTGTCTTTTTATAGACTTTAATTCTGAGGGCAGAGCAAAATACCGGGCAGGGACATGAAATACTGGGTATAGGTATTTGAAATACCGGGTACAAGTATTTGAAATACTGGGTACAGGTATTTCACATATTTAGCCAAATACCGGTTGTACAGCGAAATACCAGGTATGGTGGCAAAATATCGGGTACCCGGTATTCACTACTATCTCTCGGATTCCATTTATACTTCAAATACCGGTTCCTCGTCTCCAAATACTGGGTGTGCGCTCCAAATACCGGGTACCCGGTATTTCATCCCCTGATGAATTTTTCAAACTTCTCTATTATTTTTTACCTCCCCCCCCCTTCAACCACACCCCCACCCCCACCCCCCCCCCCCCCCCCCCCCCACCCCCCCCCCCCCCCCCCCCCCCCCCCCCCCCCCCCCCCCCCCCCCCCCGCCCCCCCCCCCCCCCCCCCCCCGCCCCGGCGGCGGCCGGGCGCCCCCCCCCCCCCCGGGGGCCGCGGGGTTGTTGGTGGTGGAGGGAAGAATGGCAACATGGGGATGGGAAAGCTTGAGGTTTAGAATCTTGAGATAATTATTAAATAAAACAGTTCTAAAAACAGCAATCTTAGGCCTTATTTATTGAACTTTATTTTGCCACCCCCACCTCTCTTTTACTTTGTCATGCGCAAGATAGTTCATTTGTTAAGGCTTCATAATGAAAATTTATTTTTCTTGGACAATTTATAATACTTTTGTGTGTTTCGGCTATAGGAACCTAGCAATAAAGTGTATTTCATGAAACAAACAGTGGGTAATGCTTGTGGAACTATAGGGCTTCTTCATGCTGTTGGGAACATCACATCAGATATCAAGTTTGGTAAGTTGGTTTATTTTTCTTTTATTCATTAGTCTTGCATATATATGTTTCCCTTGCATTCTCCCCACCCCAACCCCAAAAAAAAGGGGGGAAAAAGAAGGATTATAGAGCCAAGAATATTGACAATTGGATTAATGCCACTGCCATGTCACCTATGTGTTCGGTTTAGTTGCTTCTGATTCTATGGGCTGTGCTGAGTATACAAGATTTACATGAGAATGTGAGTTCTTGCTTAATGACTTTATCTATTATGTTATTGTATTAATATGCACACTCATTGCTCAGACTGGTGTCCAGACTGCTTTAGTTCATGGACAATAGAACATGCAACTAATGAAAGAGTAATGATGATAATTAGAACTGCATATTTGACTTCCCATTGCTGATCTGTATGAGCCTATTGAAACTTGTTGATTGTCATGCAACAAGAGGTTTAAGTATTCTATAACCCTGTCCTGAAATTTGCAAGTCCCAGATCCATGTGCTGTTGCAGTAATAATACAGTCAGAGGTGTATGCCTGCCTTCTGGAATAGCAGTATAGCATGCATTCTATGGTGAATTTGCATCTTGTAAATCCTAAGAGTTATGAATTGAACGCCTTCCGGTATTTATTAGGACATTTGCTACCCAATTACAAAATCCCAATTGCTTTAACTATTGCTTATTTTTTTTGGTATTTAACTTGTTATTTTCAGTTGAGGGGTCATTCTTGGATAGGTTTTTCAAATCAACAGCAAGGATGGATCCTCTAGAGGTTATTTTCTGTTCTTTTATTTCAAGTCTTTCCACTTCTCTTCCCTTTCTGAAACCCTATATTTAAACAGAGTTTTATGTTAATGTCAACTTAATATGGCTGGCTTATCTCCCTCTTCTTATTATATTCTTTTTCTTTTCATTTATTTTGTACAGCGTGCTGCATTTCTTGAGAATGACAGAGAAATGGAAGTAGCTCACTCTGTAGCAGCTACAGCTGGCGATACAGAGGTAGATGACTTGATATTTTCAGTTTTGATTGAATGATAAAGTTGATAGTAGCACTTCTTGGGGACAGAATATGGATATGATGACAGGAAAGGTTAATTTTATCCAAAAACACAAGCATTAAGCTTAATCCTAACTATATTAAGATTAATCCTAACTATCTAATATTTTTCATTATTATCAGGGCTCCATTGAGATCTCCATTTTATGATTGCTTATATTGAAGTTTAATGTTAAAAAAATGGATTTATATTGAGTTGTAGTAAGTTTATACTTGATGCTGGGGAAGTTTATTTTAATTAATGCCTTGTTCTGATTGGGAAAAATATATGGTAATCAGCTTAATGTATTTTAACTGCAGAAAATAAATGGCTGGTATACTCTGGACAGTGAAGGACCATAAAGTTTGTCCACAGAAATCATGCCAAATGACTTGGATCAAACACCACTGAAATAGATATGAATATTTGTAGCCCAAAGCAAATTAAGGTAGAGAAAGGGGTTCTACTAATGGTTCAAATTATAATGGTCTTCAAACACCTTAATTTGGAAGGTTTTACAAGTTAGCAAAGTGTGCAAAGAAGTTTTTTCTATTGAGAGAGGAGAAAGCCAGACTGGCCTCCAGACTTAAAAAGAGTGATAGGCTAAAAAGAAATGATTTAAGAATGGTGGGTGGGTTTGGATTGATATATGTAGTTGCAGCAGGGCACCAGCTTAGTCATGCCTGATAGGAGAGTGATATCTGTAAATGATAAAAATATTAGGAATTTGTAAATATTCTTTTCCTTCCTCTTGGTGATCAATTGAATAAAATTACTGAGATATAGCAATATGTTTATCTTTGTTTTCTTTGGCTAAGGTGCTATGTTTTCTTATTTGTGCAGGCTTCAGATAATGTTGACACTCATTTCATCTGCTTCACATGTGTGGAAGGTAGATACTTTTAGATAACTGATTTACTCACTGTATGTGCATGTCCAAGAATGAAAAACCAATGATAAATGAAGCAACAGTATGCTATACTTAATTAACCAAAGATGTTTCCAAATAGTTTTACTGCAGCCATTGCTTCCATGTGTGGGTACTCATCCTTGGCACTGTTATACGCAGGGGAACTTTTTGAGCTTGATGGAAGAAAGTCGGGAGCAATATCACATGGCCCTTCCTCACCAGGGAGCTTATTGCAGGTGCATATTTGTAAACTTTAGCACGGACTCTTTTTTCCCCAGTATGTTTTTTTGTAGTTTATGTGGATGCTGAGAAGAGAACAAAATAAAAATGAGATTTTGTAGGAACAGTGAAGAATTACAAAAGAATGAAAGGGTTCTGATTTAAATAGAAATAGAATGCATATTTTCCATTCCTTTGTATGTAGGCTATGATTCAAGTGAGTTGAACATGATGAATAAAAGTGTAATCCATGTTCTTATTGTTATCCTGGACTAGATAGGTCTGTTGTTGCAGAGCTTTAGGCTTTGTTTGTAGGTCAGGCTATCAAAAATCCTATTCTGAGCCTGACAAAAAACTTATCCTGCCAAAAGTCTTATTTTATCTTTGCTGGGGCCTCGGTGGCATCAAACCCAACCAAGCATGATAGGTTGCATTGTGGTCATATTTTGTATCAAGGCATTGGATGCACATGTAACCTTTGAAATTTTCTATATTTGATGATGTTTTGAAATTGTCTATATTTGATGATGTTTGATTTCTTGACAGGATGCAACCAAAGTTATACAGGAAATGATTCAGAAAAATCGCGACTCCCTCAACTTTAATGTAATTGCCATTTCTAAGAAAGCGGAGGATGTGTTTTAAGGTTTAAGCCCCTCCAGGTCGTTTTGAAATGGTTTTAATTTTAGTTGGTCTCGCCATCCTTGATGCAGCTAATTATAGACTTCATAAAACCCTTTTCGTGGTCAGTTGTAGACTTGAAGGGCACATTTTTCTTTTCCCTTTATCGTGTAAGCTAAATCTTTAGCATCGGATTCCTGATACAGGTCTTTACTAATTACGGTTGTGTTATGCTAGCCAAGGATTCTTTGGTACAATGGTTTGAATTCCAATATTGCTATATATTCTAACATGAATCTTACGGTTACCCAAATGATTTGGGTTAGAAGAAATAATGTTATAATTGATAAAAAAATTCACAAATTGAATTATTTGT
This sequence comes from Aleurites moluccanus, assembly GCA_948193065.1. Classification (NCBI taxonomy): domain Eukaryota; kingdom Viridiplantae; phylum Streptophyta; class Magnoliopsida; order Malpighiales; family Euphorbiaceae; genus Aleurites; species Aleurites moluccanus. Next base: position 149,829 of record CANXYC010932254.1, on the reverse strand, counting down.
TGAGTGGCCAATTCTCCCTCTCTCTCTGTAATATGCTTGAATAAATTTATTTTATTTCTGTACAGTTTTATGCTGTTCATATCTTTCCTCAGGGAGGTTTTGTTTGTTTGATCATTTTATACTTTGCCTTTGAGTTTAGTTAATTTGATGATCTACATATATCTAATCCTTTATCTAGAAATTTACCAATTAATGATTGATACCCATGGCAAGTTCTCCATTTGATGAGATCTGAGCTTGATGTCTTTCCATTGTTAGGTTTCAATTTTTTACGCACTTTACTAGCTTGAAGACTCCGGTGTTTCTCCTTCCCACATCTTCTGCTCCCGTCAAATATCATATTCCGATAGAATTTTCCTATTCACATAATAATGAAGAATTTCTCAAGAATTGGCAAGAAATTTCCTTCAGACAACGGTGTGGTAAATCTTCAACTTTTCTGGGTGTTTTGGTTGGTTTTCCAAACAAAATTACAGTACTAACAAAAAAAATTGGTTTGTTTTGTCAAAATTAAAAGGTTCGACCTGAAATGAAAATTATGTCAAACATTTGGATTTTTGAGTGATTTGATCTAAAAGTTCAAAACAGATTTTTCATGTGTTTTGCTCTAAAGCAAACACAGAATATTTTATTATAGATAAGTCAAAAACAGTAATCTGAATTTTTTATCCCATAATATATTTTATTTTTATGCCTCAAATCACCTTTTTCTCTAAGTGGCGCATAAAAATAATGAGTATGGACGGTGATAGATCCGGATTGCAAAAACAGATGGGGAGCAAGGGAACTACTTGAATTTGTAAATGGAGGCAAATCCAAAGAATTAGACAGGGAAATGAAATTCACTTGAATACTATATAAATTTTGATTTTGATTTCAGTTTTTAATGGAGGTGGGAAAGTGCCCCTCTTTCCTGCATTGTGGATCTGCCATTGATCTGAACGTCTTTCACAGTAATGTTCTACAATGTAGCTTGTTCACTTTATTGGTCCCTAGAGAGCAGAATTATGATCTTAAACTTCAATGTGCAATGCATGTAGACCTTGTTAATTACACTGTTATTGCTGGCAAAGCTTGTTTAACGGGCCTTGAAGTTGCTCGGAAAATTAATCAGAAGGTGCAAATCTATATTCCTTGAGGATTTCTTGGACATAAAAGTGTTTAGTGTAAAAGAGGTACACGTGCAGAAACAGGTTGGTGGTAACAGAAACACTAACATACTGCTGAGACCAGGATTGTTTGAAAACCTATGGAATTCAAGTCTAAACTAGGATCTTTAGTATAATTGTTATTGAAGACGAATTAAAATGCTGCAATTATTGATGGAATAAAGTTGACGATCTTGTATTTGTGGAAGATTCAGCTGCAAAACAAGCTGCAAGATTCAGCTGTATCAGTAACCAAACAAAGCTCAAACTAAGCTAGCAGCCATGCAAAGCAGAAAAGCTGTTAGAACTTCACTGTACAGCAGAAAGAGAGATAAACTCAACTGATTCTTCCTGCAAAAATCTCTGTATCTTGTGATTGTTTCTAGAACTAGGCTAGATTTCTTTGTATAAATAAGCTGCAGATTAGATCATTTACTACTACTAGTAATTTTCACTCTCCAATTAATAAAATCGTTATGGTAGTAGAGCTAGTGAGCTTGGTGGAATTAGGTATGGAGGAATTTTTCGAGGTCTTATTAAAGAAGATTTTGGTTTCAGTATTAGAAACAAAAGGTAATGATATTTGTCTTTCTTGTTGAACTTCCAAAGTTATTAATGGAGGGTAAAGGATTCATGGACATGATCTAAGATCTCTCGTTACAAAAATTTTCATTTAGACCTTTCAAAAATCTAATGACAATCATTTTGTTGATATTTTTCAACCAATTTCAAATCTTCACATGAACAGGGTATAGTACAGATGCATCTAGGGATTGGTCTGAAATTGATAAAATAATCTGTGACAGGGAGAGTCCATTGCCTGAAATTGAAGATCTCCTCTCGTGGGTCTGAAATACGAAAAAAAATAACCCTGAAAAAATCGATCCTTCAGATCTTTCCAGGCATCTGCTGCTTTATCAATCCACAAGATGCTATGAGCAGCAGAATCAGACAGAGAGTGAGTGATCCATGACAGAACCATGGTGTTGCACCTTTCCCATGTTGAATACAACGGATGGAGGAGGCAGAGTTCCACCAACAAAACTTCTTGAAAATTGGATTATGTGAAGACGATCTTTAGCTGTTTATATGAAAACTTCAAGCCTTAGACCATTCTGATGAACATGGCGTGCCGTTAATTCTATTTGCTTGATCAGGAAATTAGTATTTGATATATATTTTACAATGTTTTGCCTCCTTTGGAAATAATCAATTAAAGAAAAAGAAGTAAATGTATCAATTTCTTTTTGTCATTCCCCCAATCTTAGAGATTGAAAAGTTGTGAATCAACACTATGATGACTAAAAAAATGCTAAAAACATTATTATTTTTTTAAGTTAAGAAACTCATTAAAAAATTATTCAGACATCAAAATAATAAATTTTAAAAAATTCAAATAAATAATTACTTTCATTCAAGTATTGCAAAGTTATCACTTTAGTAATTGATAAATGATTAAAAACACTTAAATAAAATTATTTTTAAAGTTTAGAAACTCATCAGATAAAAAAAATTATTAAGATATTAAAATAACAGATTTTAAAAAATATAGACACCAATGACGTAATTTTCTTTCAAAATCTCATGAACTGTAGCTGAAACACCATTTCCAAACTCATATTAAACATGCACTACACAATTGACCAACTCTTCTTGCCATCGGAGTTTCTGGGATAGGCATATTGGGTGAAAATTACGCCTTTGTAATCAAATGTGTTTTTGGTGTTTGAATTTCTCACTTACAAAACACACAGCATGCACAAACACGAACTCACAAAACAGAGACTAAAATTTACTCTGAAATTGAAATAAAGTCTCAAAAATCAATTAGATTAGGTTGCTTATAGAAAGTAAAGCCAATCAATACATGCTACAACTAATCTTACTTTAACTATGCAAATCTCGTCGACTCAAGGGAGATATATTTACGATAAACAAAAGATCTTCTATCAGAATTTGATGATCACAAAGAACAAAAAATATTATAAGGACCTGCATCAAGAGAGTTGTGACTTTAAAGTGTCAGCTTAAGGTGTTAGGTTTAGTTAGCGCGTCGGCAAAGCATGTGAAAATCCCACATCGAAAATGGTAGAGAAATAGAAGAAATGCAAGCAGTTTATATAGGCCTACTTAGTATTATCAAAATAATTTAAGTTGCCTATTTTGAATCAGAATTTTTTTGAATCAGAATTGAGTCCTAAAATAATAAGTTACTTGTTTTCAATTTCATCACTTCAAAACTGTTCCTTTATTTTTTTTAATATATTTCTGGTGAAATTTGGTAAAATTGATACTTAGGTGCTAAAATATAAATAGTAAATAATATAAGTAATATAACTTTTAACTTGTACAAAAGTTTAAAAATCCAATTACTTATCGTGTTAGCAAATTTTAAGTTAAAAATTTTAACTTATTAACTGAAATGGAATTTTTAAAATAAGCCTTATCAAACAACTTAAATCAATTAATTGCTGAAATTTTTAATTTTAAGTGTGAATCAAGTTATCAAATATCATCTAAGTTTTCAACTCAACTCTTCAAAATTGGACTTAGCACGGAAACATAAGAAATTGGTCAGTTTATTTGCTTTAAATGATGATGGAATTGCCTCCACGACTGTGAACCTGCCAATTTGAACATATCTATATCTAAATTATTAAAAAAAAAATGGTGATAAAAAAAGCAGCTCTGTCTTCAGAAAATTGAAATAAAATGTTCTGACATTAATGCAGAGGCTATTAGTTAATAATTTAATAGACTAGCTGTTAATACAAAATGAGACAAATTTTATATAATATTATTTATCATTTATCACTGAAGGAAATGAACTCCTGCAATCTAATTGACCAAAAACTCTCAGAAAAATTGATATAATACTACAAATGAATGTTCATACGCTAAAAAAGAAGTAATAGAATCATAATCAGTGGATTCAGAAGGAAGAAGGAGATGGCACCGAAGGAACTTCAAGATAACCTTCCAACATTCCCAGGACTGTTTTCATTGTAGGCCTATTTGAAGGATTTTCTTGAATGCACCAAATAGCTATCATTACCCAATTATACAGCCTACTTTTGTCATCCATTGTAATTCTATCATTCTCTACCAAAACATCAACTCTCCCTCCAATATAGCAATCATAAACCCAATCAGTAAGTATTGCTCTTTCTTCTTCCTCTGCCTCCATTACAACACTTCTTCTGCAGCAAATGATTTCTAAAAGCATCACACCGAAACTGTAAACATCTACTTTTGCTGTTACAGGCACATTCTTGAACCATTCAGGGGCCACGTAGCCTCGAGTTCCTCTTATCATAGTTTTAGTTCTTGTTTGATTTGCCAGCAACAATTTTGCCAGTCCAAAGTCTGATATCCTTGCTCTAAAATGGTCATCTAAAAGAATGTTTTGAGGCTTTACATCGCAATGAATAATTGGAGTTTCACATTCTTCATGCAAGTAAACTAGTCCTCTTGCTATTCCCAAAGCAATTTTGATTCTTTGATTCCAATCTGGCCTAGGAAGTGAAAAGAGATGATCTGCCAATGATCCATTGCTCATGAACTCGTATATTAAAAGGCGATGAGACCCTTCATCACAATAACCAAGCAATCGGACTAAATTCCTGTGATGGGTCTTTCCAATTGCACTCACTTCAGTCTTAAATTCCCTTTCCCTATCTTGAGCCAACTTCTCCAATTTCTTGACTGCAATTACATTTCCTGAAGCAGCAGATTTCAGGACACCTCTATATACTGTGTCAAAAGCACCTCTCCCTAGCTCTTCCTTAAACCCATCTGTTGCTTCTTCAAGTTCTTTATAGGGAAAGAACCGCAAATTCATTTCAGAAAAGCTCAAATCTTTCACTTCTTTCTTCAACTTTCTCTGGGGCCTCCTGAACAGAATTAGACAAGTAACAAGAAGCAAAATCACATTGAAAAAAGCAGAACCACTCAAAAGAGATATTAATAAAACTGATTTTTCTTTCTTGCTACTAGGGCCAGAATAACCTGCAGGAGGAATATTAACATCTTTCCTTACTTTGAAGAGAACCCTTTTATAGGTGGAAGTCCAAACCCTTCCATTAGAGAGTGGCAATCTCTTCTTCCAGCATCTAGTTCCATCAAAAATGGCAACAGCACAAGAACAATCCTGCAAGCAGGAATTCTCACATTGTGTTTGATTATAAGGTTCCAATCTTTCATAATCATTCAAAGGCCAATCCACATCATTTAACACTTGAAGCTCATATAAATCTTCAGATTTTCTTGATTCATTCTCCTTTTGTCCACAGCCTTGATCAAAACCTGCTATGCAGCCACCAAATCTATTGTTTGGATCGGAAAACACATATCCGAGCGGACAATCACAACTAGGCCTCGAATTCTGCAACCTTCAGTAGCTATTGTATCCGCATGGGCCACTTCCAAGAACACTAAAAATGCTAAGACACATATTATCAGGAACAGATTGCATAGCCCACCACCTCTGGTTAGAAGTAGAGTTCTTTGGATGAGCATATAAAGTGAAAAGTCCATCAAAATCTAATGTAGCTCGATAATAGTTTTCGATTGTAAAATTGATAGGATCCCATCCAGGAAGCTGAACAATATCTCCATTCATTTTAGAAATATAAATGCTAGCAGATTCATTGAAAACAAGTCGAAAACCAGACTCGAAAGGATTTGCATTATAAGTTCTGCTACTGTAATAAAAATCATATAAGGATTCAGTTGGCCAAGCTATGGGATGGAGCTGGAGACTCCCATTAGAAAAATGGAGCTCAAATCTTCCTTTTGTATAGTTAGTTTATGTTAGTTTTGAAAATAACATGTCACCCAAATTCAACTCTTGGGTTGGCAAGATTGTATCCGTAGGATTCTTGAAACTTTCCCAAATATTAAAAGCAGAGCCATTAGCATTATTACCTGACAGCACAAAATTTCCTGTGTCAAGCATGGCAGCATAAGAAATTGGTGAGTTTGGTTTTGCTTCCCATATTTGTACTCCTTCATTATCAATCAAAACAAGACTATTTTCAGTGAGCTCGACTTTTGATTCTTTTGCTACTGGATTGTTTCCATTTGCATACCAAATAATAGTCCTGTCAGGAATCTTGGCAAACCATATGGCTAATAAGAAAAGATTTGAATTCTCCAGTTGACGAAATCCGAACGAAAATTCCCCTGATGGGGAAGGCCAGAAGGAATTTTCTTTGGTGGTAAGTGATGAGCTTAAAGTTATATTTGCCATGGAAAAAATATTGGGTTGAAGAGAAAAGAAGAGGAAAAGAAAAATAGATATGCAAGCCATGGGTATCAATTAAGGTGTATAATTGAATGATTGTGGCCAAGTTGCAAGTAGAATCAATTTATTACAGGTACTTGTGCTTCTGCTTACTTTCAAATTTCAATCGTGGAGTCTTTTAAATAAAGATTAAAAAAATAACTTTTTTTAAAAAAAAAAAAAGATCTTGAAGTCCAAAGGTTGAAACTTTCTTTTCTTTTCTTTTCTTTTTATTTAGAATTTCTTGTCTGGTGCATGGACTAACAAGTCCAGTCCATGTGCTTAGACCACAAAATTATACAATATGAAATACAAAAATTGAAATTTGCAGACAAGGTTGATCTAAGATTGCAATTCGTATTTGATGATTATAGAATAAGGCATTAGCTAGCTGTTCATGCACTCCAACAAAAATTGACAAATAAATTAATTAGCTGAACACCTTTCTAAAGGCAAAGGATTCTATTAGCTAGCAAGTCACATATGGTGGAAGAAAGTGAGCATATATACAAACTCTGATGAGATTCTGTTTGAAAAAATTCATTTTAAAGAATTCAATTAAATTCAATGTAATTAAATTAAATTTTTGCGTGAGAATTATTTCAAATATTACATACATAGATAATAAATTCAATTTATTTTATTTTTTAATTATCTATATTTATTTAACAATAATTAATAATATTAAAATTTTAAGAGATTATGATATATATTTGAGTAATTTGACTAATAAATTCTTATTAAATTTATTTTTTATGAAATTGTATGATTTTTATTTATTTTGAATTCCTTTTTTTTTATATATATTAAAAAAATTAAATTCTATAATAAACTATCCCATTTTAAATATGAAAATTAATAAAATAGAATTAAGTTATAATTAAATTTTTGCAAAATCTGAATTTCTAAAAAGAAATAATAAGAGTTTTTGGTTGATCGATTAAATATCTTTAATTGCTGATTACTAACATACGCGTCGCTAATTAAAAAAAATTGTGATGTTTGACTAGTCAATCAAAAAATTCTGATTGTGATAAAATTTATTTTCAATCGATAAATCTTATAAACAGGTATGAGTTACGTCCTAAATAAATAGATTTGATAAAAAGATTTACCTTTTACTTTATTGATCAAAAATTTAATTTTCTTAATAAATATTTAAAAAATAATTTTTAAATTTAGAGTAAATCCTTAAACTTGCTGAAAGAGGATGGCTTCAATTTGTATTTATACCTAGCAAATGCTTGACAACAGAAAGAGGCAATATGATTATGTGTCCAAAAAAAATTATATTTTAATAATAATTAACACTCAACTAATTAAAAAATTAAAAAAACTTCACCTTATTTCAATGCCGTTGCAGGAATGATAACCAAATTTGAAAGATCAAAGTTTTGTTTAATAAAATACAAGAAGAAACTAAAGATGGTTTGGTCATTAGTGTATTTCATATATATATATATATATAATATGAAATAGTGAGAGTTAGTTAAAAGGGAAAAATTCTTAATTAACAATTGTCAAATGAATGGAGTGTTTAATTATTTTTTCGTACAAAGACTATCAATTGAATTTGAAAACTCTAATTAGTTATGTCAATTATGTACCAAAGTCAATATATAAAAACGAAATTAAAAGATTAATTTTGAATCAATAGAAAAAAAAATTTTAATAAAAAGTTGGATTTGGGTAGGCCGATAAAATTTTTTATATAAATATTGAGTTTGATTAGATCATATGAAATTTTTTTAAATTAATTGAATTTTTATTTTGTTAAAATGGCTCAGATTCATTTAAACTATTACACTACTTTGAAATTTTTTTCATTTTCTTAGAGCAATAGACATTATATTCATCCATGTACGTCTTTGAAAGAGTTCAAGAACAAGCATTAAGAGATGATTCTACTCATATATATCAAACTAAATTGAAAATTTCAAGTTTATGTTTTGAACCTTTTCTTCAATATTCAGTAGAGAAAGATTATAAGATTGAGTCTTTTGCCAAATTCAATATCTTTGGTACACTATTCTTCTACTTTTGATATGTTGACTAAGTCTAAATTTTCTTTATAGATGAGTTCAAAGACGCACTCCATAGTTTATAAATTACCTCTTAAATATTATCTCTAATAATTAAATTATGAATGATAAAAACAAAAAAAATTAAGAAAAATTATATTATATACCATTTTTTTATTTTTATTTTATTTTTACGTTTTTATATTTCAAAAATAAGATTTTTAATATATATTTAGTATATATTGTATTTTTAATAATATTTTTAGATATATAATATTTAAAAAAAAATATTCTTACGACAGTAAAAATAAAATTTATTTTTTATTTTTTCTGTACTTACATAAAAATTCCAAAAAATTACCAGTCATGGGTTTCCATTTAGACAGGTCCAATGAGCCAATTTTCTTTTATTATTATTATTTGGATTTGACTTGTTGGTTGGGCTTAGTTTAGAACTTTTTGTGGGCTTTTCAATGAAATTAGCCCAATTGAAGAACGACTTGTCATTCAGTTTTATTTTTTATTAATAGAAAAAATTACATAAATATATATTTTTTGAATTTTTTTATTTTTACTATTTTTTTTTCCTTTCACTTTTACTGTTTTATATTTCAAAAATATTATTTTTAGTATATATTTGATATATTTTTAGTATATGTTGTATTTTTAAAAAAATATTTTTAAATATATAATAGTTTTTAAAAATATTTTTATAACAGAAAATTTTTCCTATTTTTTTCTATATTTTTATAAAATTTTCTAAAAGCTTTCATGCAAATCTATAAAAACGTCTAGTCGTCAATTCGTACAAATCTAAGCGACTGTTTGATTGATCAACTAAATACCTCTAATTACCGATTGTCAAGATGCGCGTCACCAATTAAAAAAATTTATGCTGTTTGATTGGCCAACTAAAAACTTCGATTATAATAAAATTTCTTTTCAATCAACAAATCTCATAAGAAGCTATAAGCTGTTTTTAGCGATTGAAAATTTAGCAATCACATTTTTATACCAATTGCATCTTTAAAAAATTTTAGCCTCTAATTAGTTGTATTTGAAATATGATTTTGATGAATTTTAGTATTTGGATTTTTAAGGCAATTTAGGTACTCTGCCTCAGCTGATACCTGATCAAGTCATGAAGCTGAAACAACTTACAGTACTCACTCTTGCTGAATCAAACAAGGTACTGGATTTAACATTTGTTCAAATTATAGATCTTTATTCGTAACTTGTTGTACTAATTTCTGATTTTCATCTTATGTGGATGTATAAATGTTTCAATTGTTCATCATGCTTTACTTTTTCTACTTCTTAGTCGAATCACATGATAAGGATGTTCCCTGATAGTTATGATTTTGTTCTTGGTTTAACACTCTTCTAGGTTCTCTCCTATGATGCTCTTATGAGGGAGCTGGAGATTTATAACATGCGTGAACTTGAAGACTTCCTTATCAATAACTGCATGTACATGGTAGTCCTGTTATTTTTGTATATTATTCAGTCTAAGTATTTGTTTTGTCAAAAATAATACCGGTTATCTAAACTGCTTCTTTTACAGGGCATAGTAAAAGGAAAATTGAATCAATTGCAAAGATGTTTCGAGGTTGAATCAATCACCCTATCAAATATAAAACATTCATTTGATTCCATTAATAAAATGCTTTAACTCAATACTTAATTCTCTGAGGTTATTCTATTTGAAGGTGCAATTTGCAGCGGGGAGGGATCTGATAAATGGGCAGCTCGTGAGTATGATAGAGACCCTGAAAAAATGGTATGCTTTAGTTCTTGTATTGTAGGAAATCTTTTGTACGAATTTTAGTCACAGTCAATGTTTCAGGTCATTCACTGTTGTTCTGTTATCTGCCAAATACCAGAATTGGTATCCATGTCAGACAGTGGCAGGTTTCTGTCTTATTAAATGGCACTTGACACTGCACAGAATTGAAGTTGTTTGTCTTTTTTCTAATAATTTCTCAAACAAAACAGCCAATACTAACTCATTAATTTAACAATTGCCATTGTCAACCAGCAAGCTACCTAGAGAGGTATCATAAAAAACATATAATTGTAAAAGTATTTCTTACAAGAGAAAACCATTTGCAGAAAAATTTCATTCTGTATTGCAGCCAACCCACCTTGCCCTAGCTAACCTTGGAACCAACTCCAGACTTATATTTTGAATTCCTGAATATGAGGTTGGGAATAAAATTTAGCACAATTTTAGTAGACTGAAGAAATATTGAAAGCGATCATTTTCATGAAGTTGGAATAAGTCCTTCACATTAATGAGGCACCGAAAAGGACACTGGCCATTAAATTAAAGTAAAATGGCTGAGGTGATGGTGATATTACCCTTTGTATACTTACTCCCAAATATGTCTAATATAGTGAAGTTGGCTAATTTTGTTCTTTTTAATATTTTTGGTATGCATTTCTTAAATTTTCCTAAGTAGAATTCTTCTTATTTAAGAAATTTAGGAGCATGCTAAATTTGATTTTGGATTAAATAGGAATTGCATTATTGAAATGATGTTTTCTTTGATAGTGGAACTAAAACCTACTTGGTGCAAAAATTAAATATATCAAATCTATTGAGAAGCCCATACATATGTGTTCAATCATTTTTTACAATTCTATCGTTGGATTGTCCATCTAACATACATTTTAGTAATGGACTTGCAATGATTACCTTTTTGTATTTTTTTCTCCGGTTGTATTTCATCCTTTGAGCCTTTTTTGGTTGTTGGTTCCTGTGCATGGTTCTACATACTATCCCAGATTTCACATATCCTGGTTCTTCTTACCCTTTATTTAAGGTGATTCTTGTATTAGGGTCATTGAGCATTCTGTCTTCTGCTTTCCTTGGACTCTGACCTTCTTCCATTTACCTCTTTGCCAATTATAGTAATACACACACAAATCATGCTTGTGAATAATTCTTTTCCTGTGCTCCTGCAATGTTCTATTGTATTACACAAGATTTGAAATTTAAATTTCAAATTTAACTGAATGATTTTATGGCAGGAAGGTGCACACACACGTATATGAGCTTTCTTTATCTCCTTTCATCTATAAGTGTTTTACTACACTTAAGGGAAGTGTGACAGTTAGTTTTTCTTAATTTTCAGGCAAGCCAATTCAGACAATTTGCTTTCCTTGATTCAAGAGAAGATTGACTGGGCTCATAAGATGTATTTGTTAGATAATAATCATCAGAAGGAAGTACAAGATAGGATTGATGAAATGAAGAAATCTCTACATTCTGAGGTTAATTGAATTTATTTCTTCTCTTGTGAACTTCTTATTGCTTGCACCACCTGCACTTGACTTTCGATATGCCGGCCACTATGGGTACTCAAATTTGTTAGTGGACTGTTATGTTTACATTCCCCAGGAGGCACATTCTATGCTATTATGCTTACATTTTAAGAAATATTAGTCACGTGACAGGTCAAGATAAGGAATTGCATGGACTTTACAAGTGCACAGTGGAAACTATTCTGATATGTTCTTGCTGGTTGCTTCATATGAATGAAACTGTTTTTTCCTCTTTCTTTACTCTTTTTTGGTTCCCATTTTTGCTTCCCATGTGGCTTCTGACGGTGCAAAATTATTCTTAAAGAGTGGAGCATCAATCATGAGCAATAGCAAACCACTGAAATTTTTTGTGCTAAATGCTGAACTCATATTTTTTGAATGTGTCAAATAGATTGATTTTAAGGTCATGTGAAAAACAAAATTTCCATCTTAATCTCAAGAATACTCAATAAATGGACAATGTTGAAAAATCTCTGTCTTCCCTTATATTCCTTTTTCAACTTTCTAACTTATGCTATTTTAGCTTTATGTTCCCATACATTATTCATACAAAGAGAATTTCTTATCAAGTGCTAATTCAATCATGTATTGCTTTTGCTGGCAGAAGTCACATTATAAGGGGGGCCATAATTTTGCAGCATATGATGGTAGTTTCTATGATTATGATGGAGCAATGATCCAGGATGAGAAATATAAACGATCCAAGAGGTAATCCATTTTTACATCATTGCAAATTATGTGTGAGAACTGATTTTCATGTCCTAAACTGCCCTTTTATGTTTATTGGACCTTAGTTGCTGCCTGCGGGGCAAGTTTTGCATCAACTATAATCGATGGAGCCCTGGAAGGCTATATTTCATATTATGTCATGCTGACCTATTAAAAGCCCACTAGGATAATTTCTTGTAACTGGTAGTTATTACCATACTTAATAGAGGGTGTTAAAAGGGATATCATTAATGTAACTATCACAGTTTCTTAATCATAGCTTTGATATCATTGATGTAACTATCACAGTTTCTTAATCATAGCTTTTTGAATTGGTCCGAGCCATTACAGTGACCTGATAATAGAACTTTGCTGCTTGTACCATTATCTGGATCACATAGTGAATGTGAAATCTAGCTCCTTGATCAGCATCTTTCATTTTTTTTTTCCCTGTTTATCTGGTCTTGATTTGATTAATACAGAACCTGAGGTGTAGGTTTAGACATGGGATAATGAATCAGATTATTGCATATCCAAGTGATACTTTTTGGCCTGGGTCCATACAGATTGTAGATTGGATGTTTTTCATTATCTGTCTATTTGTATCTCATTGACTTTCAATTTGCAGAAGGAGGTCACCAAATATTTTCAGACAAAGCAGGGCGGAACACTTTTGATTGTGCTGATAGTGCAACAATTTTGCTCATGACATTTTAGAATTAGATAGAAGTTATCTAGCTCAAGTCATAGATTGTCATTAGTTTTTCACTTTATTATTTGAATCATGTTTAAATCAGTTCACCGATAAAGCTAAAATTTATGTGCATTCGCTAAAAAAATATTGTAATCATAGGCTAATAGCGCAACTTAAGGATGATATTATAGTTCTGTTTATGGTAATGCAACATAATTTTCTGCTATGGAAATTTAAAAACAATTGGTTCATTATTAAATTTTGCTTCGAATTTATAATATTTGTAGAAAGCTTGTTCTACATGGCTGGTAGGTTTTTAGATCTTGCTAGCAAAACAAGACAAGTCTCTCCCTTGCCCACTTCTTTGTAATATTTGGCCATGGCAGCTGGTCAGTTGTTGACAATGACTTCAGTAGAATAATATGACTGGAATAATGCTATTTAAACTATTTAAGAACTTTAAATTATTAAATATGATTCTCCGTTTTACAAGAAATGTGGATCCTGTATGATTGGTGGAAAGATTTATAGAACTAAAAATAATTAAATAAATATTAGAAGTATGTATGAACATGTTACAATTCAATAAAAAACAGTTCATTCACACTAAAATTTTAAATTTATAAATTCATTTATATATAATTTAATTTTAAGAATTCAACATTAATTAATAAAATGAGGGATAAATTACTTACAAAATCGATTAATTTTTAAATTCGTAAATATTATATTATATAATCTATTTTTTACCAAAATATTGGCTCTCACGTAATTGACTTAGTCATGTAATTAACTTGAGAAGGATGAAGATTATAATGTGAACGAAATTATTTAAAGAGGAGGTTGAAAAAAATGATGTAACTCGAAATCAAACCTTGAGAACAGATGAGTTGTTAGTAGTTGATAATAAAACGGTCAACCATTATGTTAACCTGCTCTGCCTTTTGAAAGTTTGTTGAAAAGTCGAAGTCAAACATTTGAAAGTCAATAAAATGATAGGATAAGGGCCTGCTTCTGCTTGCCACAGTATCAGTATGTGCCGGCATAACTGTCTTTACTTGTGCACGTGTGCCTCTTGCCCCCTTTCGGTTTTCCTTTGACGGTTGCCAGTGGACATAGTTGGCGGATTTTAAATTTTATGTAGCACTTCTCTATGGGCAATTGGGCTTCATCTCATAATATTCATCTAAATTATTACATTTTATTTTTTAATTGTTATATTAAAATTTCTTACAAAATCTTTGTCACCTTAATTATGTAAAACATATAGTTTTTATTAATTAGACTTCAATTAAAAATTTAAACTCATAAAATTATATATACAAAATTAATTTCAATATTACTGAACAGAAATTATTGAGTTAAATCAATATTACATGTGTTAAAATATTAAAAATTAGTTTTTTCAATATTTGTGTTTTTTTTGGGTTTTGCCATTATCCGGAGATAAAGTGATTAATAAATATAGGGATAAAATATAATTTTGACCATACCGTTTAGTTTTAGGAGCACATTAGCTTCTAATATTTTTTGAAATATAATTTTGACCCTAACATTATTAAAATCTATAATTCCGTTTTTTTGACCGTTGACTTTTCTCTTTGGACCTCACAAGAATTAAAAAAATAATTGATAAATTACAATTTAGTTCCTAAAATTTTATTTATTTAAAAAAAGATATTTTTTTAAATTAAAAATATAAAAAAATAAAATAAATTAATAACTAAATACAAATTAATTATTTGATTTATTTAAAATTTAAAAAAATATTTTTTTAATTTAAAATTACTTTTTATTAAATTGAAATAATTAATTTTTATTTAAATAAACTTTTCTAAAATTAAAATAAATAAAATTAATTTTTTATTATTTAATCTATTTTCTAATTTTATATATTTGAAAATTATTTTTATATATTTAGTCATATTTTCTTACTTTTTTATTTAATTAAAATTAGAATATTAAAATATATATATATATATATATATAATTTTATGTATAACATTTATACATTATATTTTTATTTATTTATTTTTTATATATTTTAATTTAAAATCAAAATAAATAGTTTTATTTTTATTTAATTAAATAATTAATTTTTGAAAGTAATTTATTTTCTTATTTTTTATATATTTGATTAAAAAATATTTTTGTATATTAAAATAAAATTATTTTATTTTGTTAAATATGAAAAGAATAACTTCATTTAAAAAAATATTTAAAAAATAAGAAAATAAATTACTTTTAAAAATTAATTATTTAATTAAATGAAAAGTAATTTATATTAATTTTAAATTAAAATATACAATAAATCAATAAATAAAATTATGTATGAATATTTTACACATAAAATTATTCACATGTATTTTTAAATATTTTAATTTTAATTAAATACAAAAGTAAGAAAATATATGTGAATAATTTTATGTGTAAGGTATAATTTTGACCCTACCGTTTAAAATGTACAATTTTAATAATTAAAATTAGAATATTTAAAAATACATGTGAATAATTTTATGTGTAAAATATTCATGCACAATTTTATTTATTGATTTATTGTATATTTTAATTTAAAATTAATATAAATTACTTTTTATTTAATTAAATAATTAATTTTTAAAAGTAATTTATTTTCTTATTTTTTATATATTTATTTAAATGAAATTATTTTTTTATATTTAACAAAATAAAATAATTTTATTTTAATGTACAAAAATATTTTTTAATCAAATGTAGAAAAAATAAGAAAATAAATTACTTTTAAAAATTAATTATTTAATTAAATAAAAATAATATTATTTATTTTGATTTTAAATTAAAATATATAAAAATGTAATATATAAATATTATACATAAAATTATATAGATATTTTTTTAATATTACAATTTTAATTAAATAAAAAAGTAAGAAAATATAATTAAATATATAAAAATAATTTTCAAATATATAAAATTAGAAAATAGATTAAATAATTAAAAAGTAATTTTATTTATTTTAATTTTAGAAAAGTATAGTTGAATAAAAAATTAATTATTTTAATTAAATAAAAAATAATTTTAAATTAAAAATAATATTTTTTTATTTTAAATAAATAAAATAATTATTTTTTATTTAGTTATTAATTTATTTTATTTTTTATATATTTAATTTAAAAAAAATACTTTTTTATAAATAAATAAAATTTTAAGTACTAAATTATAATTTATCAATTACTTTTTAATTCCTGTGGAGTCCAGGAATAGAAGTCAACAGTCAAAAGATCAGAATTATAGATTTTAATAACGTTAGAGTCAAAATTATATCTAAAAAAATATTAAAAATTAATATGCTCCTGAAACTAAACGACAGAATCAAAATTATTTTTTATCCCTAAAAAGAACCATATCCTACTCTTAAGAAAAATTCTCAACGAATACAAGCTCGTTTGATTTTCCTACTAAAATACGCTCTTTTTACTATCTAAATTTCATTGAGAAAAAAGCTCTATGCCCGGCTCATGTATTGACCAGTTCTTGTGTCGACCAAGATTTCACCACCAACATTGACAAACAGTGGAACATTAACTACAGCACCTGTGTCCATAGTGGCTGGTTTTAATCCGCCTGCCACACAAAATTTATGTCTCCTGCAGTAGAGTCAAGGTAAAGGAATAAACCAACAAGCTGTAATGAATAAATCAATCCACAAAATGCTGAAAATACTGTCTAGCGAGCCCTTTTTCATTGTATCCGCATATATATGCCTCGAAAGCACGTAATGGGTGGGAAGATAACAAATCAAAATTTTTCTCTGTCTCTCCTCTTTGTTAAATGATTCCATAAAATAGTAAAGTATTGATCTTGCAATATTTTTTTTTATTGGTGTATTAGCACAGAAACCTGTGCACATCAGGCATTATGATGACAATATGAAGCAAGTTTATCAGTTTTTTCTAAATATGTTCTGATCCTTTTGATGCATTTTTAACACATTCCACATTCAGTGCAAATTCAACACACAATTAATGGCCTGCTTAATTCTATCATGACTAGACAAACAGTGAATCAATAAGCATTTGCATCTGTAGTTTCTTTAAATGAAGCCAGACGGCATTACCTCGAGCAGTGTCCCCTTTGAGGCCAGGGATTCAATGAAAACAAAATTTTCTATCTTGTAAACTTAAGTTTCATCCTCTGATATTGCTAATTTATCATTATAGGATTAGGTCCACAATTCTAAATTATCATAAAATGGAAAATAGTAGTTTGTCGTCACACAAGTCTATAGCTAAAAAATTTGATAATTGATAGATGATTCAAGGAACAACATGCACATATTTTGAACCATTGCTTTCTTATGAGGATTGAGCTGAAACATGTAGGGTGAATCAGAAAAAGCCATTATGTTCAAACCTTTTATTGCACGTTGTAATACTGAACTATATCACTGATGCATCCCACATTTTCAAATTGTCAATTTATAAAGAACCAACTGTAAGCCTATGCATTCAGCTAAAACACAAGAAGTTAACGCCAGGATGAGCAAGTTGGAAGAACAATCCATAGTCTCAGAAACCCATAACAATTGCAAGGGGCTATTAACAATGCATTCAATTAATTTGTATAACTGGTGAATCAAATCAAATTAACATATAGAAAATTCTATATAAAATGAGAAATATATTCACACATATAATATATTAATGAAAATTTTTTAGATGAATTTAATCAATCAAGTAAGATTATAAACTACTAATAATAATAAAATATATTAAATAATAAGATGAATATAATAATTAATTAATTAAATTATGCTAATATGTTATATCACTATTAATTAATTTATAATTCTATGTGATAAATTAGATTTATTTAAAAATTTAATAAATTAGATTTATTTAAAAATTTTTCCATATTAATAGATTTAATTTTATTTTAAAAGATAAATTGCAATTTTTGCTCGGAAAATGTATTGTTAATATATATATATATATTAAATTATTAAAAAAATACAATAGTAATTAATATAAGAAAATTATATTTATCGAAGACCTAACTTTAGCACATCGTATGATCACGAATTATCATCTATAATGTTTGATTTGAACCGAACATTCTTTCTAGTACCACAACGGGAATACCCCTTGTTTCAATCCAAAGGCCAACTGTTTTGCCAACGAGGAATTATATACTATTATATAAATTATTAATTTATACCAGGCCCATTCTACACGCGTGCACACACTTGCTAGGTCAGCTGTCAGGCGTGACTGGTCATGTCTTCAGGCGCGTGGGTTAGCGTTTCTCTTTCAGCAAGGTAGGTACGTACCCGCACTACAAGGTCATCTAACATCATCATATCATTTCTATGACGCCATTAATCTCATGCTGAAAATAAAACTTATAATATATTTAATGCTAAAATATTAAACTAATTTCAGAATAAAATTTATTATTTTATTATATTTATATTAAAGTTTGAGAATAAAAAAAAATTGAAAGTCGCTTCATGCTCGTGATTTCATTTATTTATTTTTTTAAATTGAAATTTTTATATAATTTTATATATTTAAAATAATTAATTGAATATTTAATACAAAAATTTAAAATTTTCTTTTAATTTTTATTTTTACATATAATAATTTTATTTAAATAAATTTAAAAAAAAATAGAAATAACACTATAAAAGAAATACATAAATAAATAGGATAAAGTAATAATTTCTATATATTTTAATTGCTTTTATTTTTATGCTCTCTTATCTCTCTTTTAATTAATAATATAATTTTTTATAATTCTATAAAGGTATTGATGGAAAAATAAATTTAAAATTTTATTAGTAGGAATTATTTATATAAAATAATTTTGCATTATGTTTTTAAAATAATATTTTTATATGATATAAAAATAACTAAAAAATTTGAATATCAAATTATGCGAAGCACGGATTTTCAACAGTTGCTATAGTATGTTGAGAAATAAATCAAATATATAATTTGAAATATTAAATAAAAGTTTTAAAATGTTGATTGCAGACTTTAACAAAAATAAAGAATCCTTGATTTTATGCTAATTTGAAATGTAGTTGAAGATTCCATTCAAATTAAAAAAAATAATAGATAATTTTTATTAGAAATATTAATCATCGTCCAACGTAGAATACTTGATTAATAAGCATTTCATTTTTTCACTAATAGTTTTAAGTTTCTAGTTATTATAGTTCGCACTAGTTAAAATCTAAATTATCATTATACCTAATGTATAATATATAACCCTATAATATTTTTAAAAAAATTATTACTTTTAAGCACATACTTACATACCGAAATATAATATATTGATAAGTATATATTTTTCTGAATAATAAATTTATAATTGATTATTTTTTTTATAATGTTAAAAAAATAATAAATAAAAAAATAATGAATGAATGAATTAAAAACGTCAAATCTCTCTCTCTCTGTCTTTATATACATGAATCGGATCAAAGATATTTAAAGGTTATTTAATAATTATTTAATATTTTTTATTAATTATAACTATATAGCTAGGTAGTTAAATGTTTAAAAAATAAAATATTGTATGAAATAAATTATAAATTTAATAAAAAAATCATAATGTAGTTAATTTATAATTATATTTAATTCGAGATGTCAACAATGAAATAATTTATAAAATATATTTATAATAAAATTAGCATTAATTTGTATGAAATAACCATCAATAGAAATACAAAATGAATTTAAAATTAAATACATAAGTTGATAAATTAAAGGATTATAATGTTATATTTAATATATTTATTTATTTATTTATAATAATTTATAATTGCTTAATTTTATTTTTATAGCCAAAAAAGATATAAATTTCAACTACTTTATAAAAAAAAAAAAAAAATAGTTTAGAGGCATTTAGAGCTATCCATCTAATGATGAAGGGTTTCTCTAAGCTTTTATCCTTAATTTATACTAGAAGTCAAGATCAAGCGCATTTTAATTAAATCATTCGATCCACATGTAATAAGTCAACAATTTCTCTCACATGCTTAAATAGCTAAAAACATATAACCTATTAATTATAATGATTAAATATTCCAAAATAAAATTGTAAGAAACACATATACATAGATATTAAAAATAAAAATAAATAAAAAATTGATAATTTTAAAAGAAAAATAAGTAAAATTAGGATTTCATGTAAAAATATTAAAGAGAAAAATAAGCATAACATACAATATTGGACCGCGTGGCGCTGGGAAAGTTGTCAGTTGTGGTGGTATAATATCGTAAAAAACTCTATTAATGGGTGTATTTTTGTAAGTTCAACATCAATACTCGATCGCATGCGAAAAATGGGATTGGATAAAATACTGCTCAGTGGCGCACTTTACGATGCTGTCCTGCCGCCGTATTTTAACTATTTTTTCTTTTATCTATTTAATAATCGGTGTTATTTAAAAAAAAAAATTTGAATCATACACACGCGCTAAACTTTCATAAATCAAGCCACTCGCTTTTGGTTTCAATTCATAATTTTATTCTCTCTAAAAAATCTCAGATAATATTAAATTAAAGTCTATTTGTATTCTAATAATTTCATTCAATACATACAAACTTCTTCAATAGACACAAATATTTTTAACACCATAATAAAATTTTATACTAACATATTTAAGAATTAATATTTGATATATAAATTTTCAATTGTTATTTTAAAATTTAATAATTAAACATTTAAAGTTTTTAATGGTGGGTAGGTGTAGTAAAGCCGCGAGTGTGAATTACGTACGCAATAACCAGTACAACAAATTATTTTATCTAATTATAAAATAATCATTTTAGAAGAAAGAAAAAATAAATTGTCATTTAAGAAATTAAATGAAAAATAGGAAAATAAGAGAGGGTAAGTGGGAGAAAAGAAAGGTGGGCGAGTTCGCCGAGTCTTGAAGTATCATCGTGCATGCATTTTAATTGCAAGTTCCAAACTTCTCTCTTCTCTGATAAACGGTTACTCTGCATGCACATGCTTTTCTTTCCTCTCCTCTCAATAGCTGATTCCTCTCTCCGATCACCGGAAACCGACTCCTCTTACTTCATCGACCTAATTTTTGAAAAATTTATGGATTGGAAGATCACTGATTAATTTACGGTCGTCTAAGAAAAACTGATTTGCAGAAATCGAACATGTCGTAGTCTCTGAAATAATAGTTATAAAAATAGCTGAAGCAGCGTTCTGTATTATACGAAAGAGATTGTGATGAGAGGTTAGCTTTCTTCTTTCTCTTCTGCCTTATTATATATTATCTGGAGTTGTGTGCTGGCTTTCGGTTGACCAATTTCGCCTGTTTGGCGTTGGATTTATCCAAAGAGGAATTGTTAGGGATTTGTTTTTGGCGATTTGAATTATTTTTTTACTTTTTTTTTGTGGAATTTGTAGAATTAATATTGAAAATGGAGTCCAAAACTTGCACGAATGCATTATGCGGTTCCTCGACATCGAGCGTGTGGAGAAAAGGTTGGCGTCTGCGATCTGGCGAATTCGCCAATCTCTGCGATAAGTGCGGGTAATTTAATTACTTCACTTCTATTCTTCATAATTTCAAATGTACGAGTTATTGAAGACAATGGAGCTGTACGGATGGATGGCTTATTATTGTCAAGGCTTCTGAGTTTTTTGTTTCTGCTAATTGATTTCGATTTTCGACCTTGTTCATTTATGTATGGTTCACTGCTGTATTTTGTTATTAAAACGGATTTTCTATCTTCCAACTTTCTATTTTTAGGCTTGTTGCGGACCATTTTACCTTGGTATTATTGGTTTTATTGGACATTATTTTCATTTTGAATCTAATGGTTTCAATTGGATTAGATTTGTGTAAAAAATTATTTCAAATTAAGTGCGTGAAATTGGGGGAGCTGAACTGGGCAATAAAGTTGTTTTCACGGTACTTTAAATGGAATGTATAGTTTTGTGATCCTAAATATAAAACTTTTGTACAATTTAGGGGAAAGTATGGTGGCAACTAGAATAAGCTGTTCAGGCACATTAGTTGATTGATATTTTACTTATGGTTTTACTGAATAACATAGTTGTGATCCACAATGTTAATTGGAGGAAGTTTAATTAATTTCATTATGACTGTAGGTCGGCATACGAGCAATCAATATTTTAATTATGGTTTCACTGAATGACATAGCTGGGATCCACAATGTTAATTGGAGGAAGTTTAATTAATTTCATTATGACTGCAGGTCCGCATACGAGCAATCAATATTTTGTGATGTGTTTCACTCCAAGGATTCTGGATGGAGGGAGTGCATTTCGTGTGGCAAGGTATGTCAACGGACTTTATTTATTTTCCTATACTATTCTTTCAGAATTTCCATAGCTTTCATACAGAATGTAAGATTGAATTTGGCACTGGCAGCATCTCCACTGTGGATGTATTGCTTCCAGATTTCAACTCGAGCTACTTGATGATGGTGGTGGAATAAATTGTATAAGCTGTAGTAAAAGTTCAGGGGTTAATTCTGTAAGTTCAGATACTTTATATACTAGTTCATCTTGATCATTTTTAGAAATTTCTTGTTCACTAGTAATTAATCTTGTGAATGGAATGTCTAATGGTTCCAACTAACCACCCTTCAATATATTTCATCTGTATGCGTACGAGTGTCTCCAAATTATAAATGTGACAAGAGAGTGCTAAGGCAAGGGTGTAGTCTTTACAAACTGCAGTAAATAATTTGTGCTCATATATATTAGTCAACATTTTTCTTGTGTTCCTTTGTGGGTTACAAATGGCTCTTCCTTAGTGTCTATTTATGCTAGATAATATGCTTGAATGGAAGCTCTTTAGTGTTTACTGTCAGAATCGGGTTTATTTTTAGCATACACAAAACATTTTTACACAGTTGTTGGGAGATGAAAAACCTAATGGATTTGGCACTCCAAAAGTTGATGATATTGGTGAATCACAATCTGCTGACGCTCAGTTGGATGCTGAAAGGAAGCTTTTGCAGCTTGGAAATTCTATCGAGGGTATCAGCACAAGACATTTGCTCCAATTACAGAATGATGGGACAAGTGGGTCTTTTAGGCAAATGAAACAAGAGGATAATTTGACTGCTATGGGAGAAACTGGAAGCTCAATTTTCTCAAACTTTAATCAATCATCAAATGGATTATCTCAAACTACTAAACCAGAGATTCGTAAAGCAACTATTGCAACAAAAGAATTATATGAATCACTAGCACAAACAAACTTGAGTATTACCCTGGGCTCATCTTTAGTGAATCCAAATCCCTTTCCTGGAACTGTTGTTGATGAAAGGGCTCAAAGTAAGGCATCCTCTCCCCTCCAACAGGGGCCAAGGTCTCGCCATCTATTGCCCAAACCTCCTAAGTCGGTTCTTGCTTCAGGTTTGGAGGCAAATGCAGGCATAGTTTCACAGATACGTGTTGCTAGGCCTCCTGCTGAAGGGCGGGGACGGAATCAGTTGCTTCCTCGTTATTGGCCTAGGATAACAGACCAAGAATTGCAGCAAATATCTGCAGAGTATCCTTCAGTGCATCATTCAAGTATCAAACCTATTAGTTTTTTTATTTGCAGAACCATGTACTAAATGTTATGCTTTTACAATTTTCTAGCCTATCTATTGACTAGGATAGCGATATCCTTAACTATGTGATGTTTAAGCTCGAATTCTACCATTGTGCCATTGTTTGAAAAGGTTCTTAGTGCAAGTGATGCAGGTCGGATTGGTCGTTTGGTTCTCCCTAAAGCATGTGCTGAAGTAAGTTTGTATAGTTCTTATTCTGTTGTTGCAACTGATATTCAATGGCCATCATATATTCATCTTTGAGGACTTTTTGTAGATGAGCGTTGCTGTAATCAGTTGAAAGTCTATCATTATGCAGGCATATTTTCCTCCTATCTCTCAACCAGAGGGTCTTCCTCTAAGGATTCAAGATGTAAAGGGAAAAGAGTGGGTGTTTCAATTCAGATTTTGGCCTAACAATAACAGCAGAATGTACGTTTTGGAGGGTGTAACCCCTTGCATACAGTCCATGCAGTTGCAGGCTGGAGACACTGGTATTCCTAATGCCATCATTCTGAAGATTCTCATAAATTTGCATGCCATGTGATTTATTTGTTCTGCTAAGGAATCCCAAAGTACTTTATCCTGCATTTGAAGTCTATCACATTACTGATCTTTGTGCATTTTCTCCATAAAGCATGGCTTTGTGGTATTGCTATCATCCATGAATATATTTCTGCCATTTTCTTTAACAGCAAAAGATTATCCCGATAATTTTATGTGATAATCCATACATGATAGTGTTTCAATTTCTTGGTATTCTTGGATAAAAAGATATTAACCCATGCGTACACATTCTGTCCCTAATCCTTTTTTACTTCACAATGAAAGTGCAGTTCTTAATTGTCTTTAGTTTTTGGGAAGTGGATGCATATTCAACTCATATGGTTTTATCATGTTGCAGTAACATTTAGCCGTATGGATCCAGAAGGAAAACTTGTTATGGGGTTCAGGAAAGCATCAATCACTATGGCCATGCGGGTAAAAAGTGGTTACTCTGGCCTTCTTCAGTCACTGAAGGGAAGCAATGATATACATTCAAGTGCACTGTCCAAACATTTGCATTCCTCTAATGGTGATATTAACTGGCATAAATCTGAGAAGCACGAGGAAAGGACAAGGGAGAGCTTGCTGTTACCATCACTGCTGGTTCCAGAGAGAAAAAGAACACGAAATATTGGGTCTAAAAGTAAGAGACTTCTAATCGACAGTATAGATGCTTTGGAGCTCAAACTTACATGGGAAGAGGCACAGGATTTGCTCCGACCCCCACCAAGTGTCAAGCCTAGCGTTATTACTATTGAGGATCATGATTTTGAAGAGTATGAAGTGAGTATTCTCATTGAACTTTTATTTTATAAATATGTATGTGTGCACTATTTCTAGACATTCAAGCATACATATATGCTTATATTGTATGATAATAATGCTATGAGACATGGACACAAACTCAGGCACACCATCACAATCATTCATAAGAAATTTGGACACAACATGAGCAGGAGATGTTAATAAAAATATATATCTATTAGTATTTCAAATATAATATATAATTTTTTTTAGTTTAACTTATAAAATTAAATGAAATAAATTCATTCTATTCAAATATGATTTTATTTTATTTTCAATAATATCTATCACATATTTAAAGTTGAAAATCAAGTTCATCATAAGTGTTATTCATTAAACAATTCTTGTTGGAACTCAATTGTGTCATATTCTACTCATAGTAATCTTTATAATTTTAAAATTCCAAATTAAATAATGTCTTATCCTAAAAAAAAAAAATTATATCATCCATGTCCTTACCGTGTCCACAGATAAAAAAAAAAAAATTAAAAATTCTAACACTCATAGAGCTGTGTATTACACTTATGCATGTAACATGTCGGAAAAGTGTTTGACACGGACACTTCACTAAAACAGAATTCTCGGTGCTCCCTGGCTAAAATAGTTTTGGTTACATTTTGACAAGAAAAGGTCTCAGTTAATTCTTTTCATGTACTTTATTGGTGCAAAACTTGATAGTATTACATGTTCCCTCCATTCAAGGCGATGCTTGGCATTTGGAATTCATATTGAATATCAACCTAGTAAATTCCACACAGATTCTGTTGGAATTTTTGAATACAATGGAATCATTTATTCATCCTCTTCATCACTTATTCAGTCCCATGACTAGTGATCTCCTAAACTTCCTGAAATTTTGAATATGGAACTCACCTTGTTTGCTTCAGAAAGCCATGTAGATGAATTTCTGATTTTTATATGTTTTATCATGTAGGAACCTCCAGTTTTTGGGAAGCGAAGTATCTTTATAGTGCGATCGATTGGGTAAGAATCATCATTCACATAATATTATATTATATTATACTTTTAGATTTTATGCAACTGTCAATGTGCTAGAATCTACCACCTGGATTATAATGTATGTACTGGAACCTCGTGCACAGTAGAGAACCAAAGCTTTCCAGATTCCCTTTCTTATTCACCTGTCTACTGCAGACTCTACTGAAAACCATTCTTTTTCCCATCTTTAACTTTTTATTTTTGAGATGCAGTCCCCTCCGCCAATTTTAATGTTGTTCCTTTCTTTGTTTGCTTTAGTATGCTGTATACTTGAGCAATAGTTGAAATTAAAATCAAGAGGTAACAAGGATTGCATCTCAGAATGAGCATAATTATAATTTCATCACTTTTGTGAAACAAATCTATAATCTGTCTTCACTGTTATTTGTTATGTTCTAGTTCTCGATGAAATTGATCTTGTTAGTCCATATTTTACCTCAGGAGAACTTCTTAAGATCATATGCCATACGATCGCATCACACTTCACATTTTTTCTAAGATCTCAATTTTCACTCATAAATAGTCTGGTGCCATTCATGCAAACCTTGGATGGTGCCACCTACAATGGAGATGTAGTACCCTGGCCTCAACCAATACTTGTTTTCTTCCTGATGCCACATGGCTGTTATGAGTTCTAGAATGGATCTACATTCCTTTGCCTTGGGATTAGTTTAGAAAATCCTTCTGATATGGAATTCTTAAGCTTTGTTATCAGGGGACAAGAGCAATGGGCTGAGTGTGATAGCTGCTCTAAGTGGCGAAGGTTGCCAGTTAATATTCTTCTTCCACCTAAGTGGACATGTGCGGAAAATGCTTGGGATCAGAGCAGGTCACTAACATGTTTTTCTATTGAAATTTTCTTAGGGGTGTGCATGTGTTTGGGTGATAAAACCAGTTCCCCTTATAAATAATGTGATTTTGTGTCTTCAGGTGTTCATGTTCTACACCAGATGAATTGACCCCAAGAGAATTGGAAAATCTTCTCCGACTTGACAAGGGTATGAATTAGGATACTAGCATGTGTCCTTTTAACAGGAAGATTGTGTGGCTGTTGCAATGTACTCTTTTTATCATAAATCGGTTATCCTTACTGACATATAGTTTTATCCTGGATGAGAAGCTATAATTATAAGTATATAATCTATAACTGGGTCCATGCTATGGTTCTGAAGATTGCAATTTTTTCAGATGTGTTGCATAAAATTAGCAGTACAGTAGTCATGTTTGAGTAATGCATGTTTAATCCTCTGTTCAATATGGTTTCTTTGTGTTATTACATTGTTCTGATACTTCCTTGGGTCAAGAAAAGTCACAAGAGACCTTCTAAGTTTGATTTACGTGTTCTTAAACACAACAATGCTTCAAAGATCTTGCCTGCATTTTGTCATGTTTTTTGCGTCTGCTACTTCATGTAGTGACATTTTAATGAACTGGCTATCGTTTAGTTACAAAGTCAGGGAGACACTACATATTCCGGTGTTTATGCTTGAACATTTATCTTATTGTGAATTGA
The DNA here is from genome assembly GCA_948193065.1 of Aleurites moluccanus. Lineage (NCBI taxonomy): Eukaryota > Viridiplantae > Streptophyta > Magnoliopsida > Malpighiales > Euphorbiaceae > Aleurites > Aleurites moluccanus. The sequence goes on along the minus strand of CANXYC010932254.1, from coordinate 122,205 downwards.
TGTATGATTTTTCAAGTATATTTATGCATTGTGAACCACTAATCATAAATAATCACGTTCTTTCTATTTATTTTTTAAAGTTCTCTTTTACATGTTTTCTTTCTGATACTATCATGGCCTTAATTATAGATTTCAAGAAACGGAGAATAACAAGTATCCATAGGACTGGACAGAAGCATGAATCTTCTGGCCTAGATGCTTTGGCTATTGCTGCAATCCTTGGAGATGAGGGTGATCCAGGCACAACAACAGTTGCAACCACAACCAAACACCCCAGACATCGTCCTGGTTGTTCTTGCATCGTGTGCATTCAGCCCCCAAGTGGTAAGGGCAAGCACAAGCCTACTTGCACATGTAACGTCTGCATGACAGTTAAGCGCCGGTTTAAGACCCTGATGATGCGTAAGAAGAAGCGTCAATCAGAGCGTGAAGCAGAGATTGCTCAGAGGAATCAGCACATGTCAGGTCCCAGAGATGAAGCAGAAGTAGAGAGTAGCTCTAAGCATGTATCAACACCCAAGGATCCTTCAGAGAATGAAACTAGGTCAGTGAATGAATTAGAATCTAAAAGTCAAAGCTATGATCTCTTAAACAAAATGGTTGACCCTGGGAAGGGAAACATAGACTTGAATTGTCATCCTGACCGTGAAGAAGAATCACAAGTGGGGTTAAACCGTACGAGTATGATGAATCTTCTTCAAGTAGCAAGCCTTCCATTGGAGACATATCTAAAACAGAACGGTCTTACAAGCTTAGTGTCCGAGCAACAAGGAAGTTCAGCATCACATGTGCTACCTCAAACCGGAGAGAGTGAAGGACAACTTCCGGAGGATTGTCACTTTGTTTCAGCTGTTCAAGAGCAGGAGAGCGGAGGTGAAGAGAACTATGGACCTGTACAAGAGCAAAGCTAAAATGATTCTGTATAAGGTTCCCTTTTCTTTAATTTTCTTTGTTTTTTTTTGTATAATTTACAAGTTTCTAGGTCTTCTTCCAGTTGGGATGGGCAACATTTTTGTTTCTTTTTTAGTTTGAGGGTGCATGTCCTTTATTCATTATATTATGTGTATAATACAAACATGATTTAATAATTCGGAGGGGTTTCATGTGAATAATCATATGTAAGAAACGTTTTCAAATATAGAGAACATTGAAAACAATGGTTCTCAATGTTGCATTTGTAATTTAAATCCACACATAGCTTGATTAAGTATGCATGTTTGACCAGCATTCTTTTTTTTTTTTTTTTTTTGATGGGAGACCAGCATTCTTTTTATCTTGTTCGGAATTTCTTTTTTTTTGTATTTATCCATCTCTTAGAATCTATATCATTTTGTATGAAGTCTTAATTGTTCTATCAATCTCGATATTATGGTGCTGTGATTGTACGAGTGACAGTTTCAAATTCTAAGCCTTCCTTTTACGAAGAAAAGGGTTAAGAAAAAATCTTATTCACTGCAGCTTTCTCGAGACCTCTAGAAAGAAAAAAAATCTCTAGTGATATGATCTCGCCGTCACCTCAGAATACAAAGAGCGATCTCGTAGTTTTTAATACGTTAAAATACATTGTTAAATGCTCCCAATTTTTTTTTCCCATTGAGACTGAACCCAAAATTGTGCTTCTAGAACATCAAGTGAAAGTTGTGTAACCTAATTGGATTGTTTATATTAGATGACGTTTATGAAAAATGAACCCATCAGTCTATCACCATTCACCAAGCCAAAATATGTGGCCAATGGGTGTGGGAATTGTCCTTAAGATAAGGTTCAAGGCAACAAAACCATTTCCTGAATTGGACTCGTCACCAAAATTGGGCATCTAGATTCTAGAAACTCTATTTGGAAAGAATTTGTGGCTATGAAGTTGACACTTGACAGCAACCAGAAAAGGAAAAGAATACTGTCGGGACCATCGAAAAAGAAAAGATGACAAGTTTCTTTGTTTCTAAGCATTTCCCAGCCTGATCTTATAGTTCAACAAATGGACTTTGGAACATCATTCCACCGCTGCAGCTAAAAAAAAATTTAATTCAATGCATCTATTATTAGAAATGCAACCGGAACTACTATACCAAAGACAGTGTATTCGTCTTCTCATAAAATTCAAAATAGGTATTATTATTGATTTAAAATTCTATTTTCTATATATTTGATTTCTTTACTTGATAACTATATGAATTTTTTTTAGTAAAAAGCAATTAAAAAAAATAATTGCCTTCTACTTTCCACAGAAGCACTAGTAATTAGGGTACAGTTGAAAATGAAACAAAAAATGCAATCTTAATGAAAGGAAAAGATGAATCATTTTTCTTTTTTCTTTTCTTTTCTTTTTCTAAATTTTAACAAATTTAAAGTGGAATATAAATTATTTTATTAATTACAAATATATAATCTGGATGATATTATCATTGGTCATAAAAGTGTCTCAAATAGACACGAATATAGTTTATTATTTTTAGTCAAATAATAAATAAATATTTTATCAATTAATTGAATTCTATGGCTAATATTTTTTGGTACACTTATTGCTAATATTTCCTCGAACACGCAAGTAAGGAAGGAAGGAAGGAAATGGATAATTTAACTAAAGAAGTTGCTTTAAATGCCTTTGGAAGTTCCATAAATATTGAATTTTATATAATTTTGTTAGTATTAATTTTAAAATTTAATTATTAAAATTAAAAAATTTAATTATATATAAATATATTTTATATTTTATATTTAACTCATATATAATTTATTATTTTAGAAGAAAGCTTTTGACGAAGAATTCCTCTAAAGCTGCATAATAATTCAACAAGAGCAGAAGATGTCCTGTGCCATACATGCCTCATTTCAATTTTCTTGATTTGACATTTATCTTACAATACAGGAACACTCATCTACTCCTCTATCTTCTCTTACTGTAATCAAAAACCCCATATTAACTATTGATACAATTAATTCCCCATGTGAAAAGTTTCCTCAAAATCTAAAGCTTTTTTCTTAGTCCCTGTTGAAGTGTTAAATCAACCATTCAAAGCATTTAATAAATTTGAGCTGCTAGCTCCCAACTCTCGTGTCAAAGCATTACTTCTCCTAATAAATAATCTATGGCATAAATCAACAAAAAGGAAAAAAAAAATCTTTAGCATTGTTTGGGGATTAAGTGGCTGATGTGCTAAAAGCATAATAATTTCTGTTATGTTGTTTTATAAAAAATTTTAAAATTATAATATTATAATATTTATTATAACAAATTTAATAATATATTTTTTGTATAAAATAAAAATCAAATGGATTTAAAAAATATAATATAAATGTATTAAATTTAGACCATTAAAATTTAACGATATAGATTTAACATACTTCTTACATATATTTTTAGATTTATTTTAATTCTATTTCGTAGAAAAAATGTCATTAGATTCGTTATAATAAATATTATAATATTATAATTTTTAAAATTTTTTACAAAATATTTTTAGACCTCAAAAAATCAACACAATAAAAATTACTGTGTTTTTAATACAGTAACACCCTCAACCAAGTGGGGCAGCCAAAGATTGTGATTTCAATATTATATTGCAATTACATTTAATGTTTCATCTTTTAACATGAACAAAAAACCTGTCGAAAAAGAAAAAAGATTTTGTCAGATAAGATCACATAAAGCTGATATCCTCTCAAATAAGTACGTAAAACCAAATTGCACAATAAAGTAGACAAAATAATTGAATTAGTAGCTTAATAAGCTTAACAGTCGAATGTCAATGTAACAAAAAAATAAATTGCAGTGAAAAGAAGCACAATTAGAGTGGGGAGAGTGGAGAATTCATTTCATTCCAAAACAAAATCACTTGAAGAGTAAAGAAGAGAGTCAATTTGGAACACTATCATATAAATGGCATCGTGGATCATAGGAAACTAATCAGCCTAGGAGGGCCAGGCTTGCACTCTATCTACAAAATACTATCCCCTCTATCATCTTCAGGGATTGGAAGGTGGAAAACAAAAAACTACTATTTATCTTTTCTATATATATTCTATTGAATGAGCACAGGGCATTCCCAAAACAAAAAAAAATGAAAAAATGTATATTAACAATCAAAATCCTTCAACACTAGCCCTTCGAACAGATGATGATGATGATTTCCGGCTTTCTTGTCGTTCCAATTCCTCAAATGAGAGGGTCGAGGAACAGGCACGCGGAGGAAGAGACATTAGTAAAGCAGGAGGCCTTGTAGGAGAAACAGATGGTCGGGCCCTTGAAGGTGGTGATGGTGAGAAACTTAACCTGGGTGCTGGGGTAATGATCCCGTTAAGACTTGGTGACCTAGACATCTGTTTTCCAGCAACTGCAACTGGCTCTTGCAATGGAAAGCGAGTGGAGTATTTCATGTCTTGTATGACTTTAAGATGTTCTACAACAGTTCTCATAGTTGGTCTTTCCAATGGATCCTTCTGAAGGCATCTGAGAGCAATGTCAGCCACCGTCCTGGCTGCTTTCACTGGGAATCGTCCTTTTAACTGAGGATCCATAATCAGTGACAATCGACAGTCATCAGCTAGGAAAGGCCGGCTCCACTTTACTAAGTTCCTCTCTTCCTTAGGATGACGGTTATTAAGATTTTTCCTGCCAGTAAGTAGTTCCAGTAGAACAATTCCAAAACTCCATACATTGCTCTTTGGAGTCAATAGCCCTCTCTCCAATGTCTCCACAGAGAGATTTGCCACAGCCTGCATACAAGTAAGAAACATAATTAGCCCCTCACAAACTGAAAAAAATCGCAGAAGAATAAAGGTCGAAGGATAACATTTACTGAGAACATATTTAATGGTAAATTATGTCGCCCCATATATAAGTATAGATAGAGGTATAAGAAACTGAGATCAATTTAATCCCAAGGAAGAAATATGAGCAAGCAATGTTAAATATCTTACCACTGCACTGTTAGGGATCTCTGTCTCAGGAATATGACCAACACAACCATATCCTGAAAGCTTTGCTCTGAAATCTTTGTCAATCTGTATGTTGCCAGTAGAGAATTCATTGTACATTGCCTGTGAAGTTAAGGAAAACTTTCAGTAAACATGTGAGCAGTCAAGTCTTGTGAAAAACTAACAAAGTTGTAAACATCAATCTTCCTTTATTTTCTTTCCAAAATCAGTCTTGAAATTTTCTTTTCAAAATAATTTAAGGAATAAACAAGAACAGGGAAGGATATACTGGATACTTATTCCAAGCATTATAATTGAAAAGGTCAAACTCTTCATATTATCATCCTTGAGGAAAACTACACCAAATATGAACAATGTGCCTTTGTGAATTATATTTTCATTCACTTCCAGACATCTCAACCAACAGAGCAGGTTCAAGTAGTAGTTACCTGGAAAGGCCCTTCCTCGTGCAAGAAAGTAAGACCCTGTGCAGCACATAAAGAAATTTTCATTCTGGTATTCCAATCAATAGGAGGCCCATCTGATCTCCCATATAAAAGCCGGTCCAAACTTCCGTGATAGAGCCTCTCATAAACCAGCATCTTTTGCTCTGACCCATCACGTGCATGGTAACCAATCAATTTACATAGGTTTGGATGTCGCAAGGATGCAAGGGTATTAACCTCGTTAATAAATTCCTTCAAACCCTGGAAGATCACAGACACAACGCAAATTTATTGCCACATTTTTTGAGACATCTCAAAAATTTGAAAAAATAAAATTCACACACCCAAAAATGTTTGTACATAAAACTGTCATAAACTACTCCACAAAAACCAAGTTGTGAGCAAATAATGGAATTCACTTTTTGGTTGCATTAATTCCACTCAGTTTACATAGGAAGGTCAGACATGTTTAAATTTTTTAGGGGACATTAATAATATAATGGAAAAGATTGTGTTTAAGAGATAACAGTCACAATTTCAGTCCAACAGGAAAGTTTAATCTAAGAAATTTTTTTCTTGCATCTACGCTAGTCTATCACCAAAGTTATCAAGGAATCTTTTCCAAGCATGGACAAAAAGGTATCAAAAGTTTGCAGATCTGTTTAAGTTAGGAAAGATTAAATTCTAGGAGGTCCTCTAAAAATCAATTATATATCAGGAATAAAAACTGGGGAAAAGAACTTTTGAAGACCAGCAAAAAAGATACGTGCTCTGGATAGGTGTAAAAAAAAGAAGAAATCCAACAAAATTTACAGAATACCCCACATTCAAATACAAAGTGTCAAAGCTGGAGATCAAAAATAAAACTTCGTTGGCCATAATTTACCTGACTGGATGAATGAAGGCGAGTTACACTGGCTTCAAACTTCTTTGAACTTGAAGTGTCATCCCCAAAGGAAGCCCTGTATATAGTGGAAGAAAGACCTTCTGTTACACATCGATCTGAAGAGAAATTGCGGCAAGCAGATACAATTTCTTCATATGAAAAGATCCTTAGAGTTCCACTGTGTGTTCCACATGGAGGTAGTGGCAATGGCCCAGAAGCAAAGAGAGGGCCACTGCCACTCCCAGCATTAAAGCTACCCATAGGCTTCAATGCAGCAGTAGGAAGCGGAAGAGGCTGTGGACTTGGGTGATCCCTTATGAAACCAGCTCTATTTTTTGACTCTTCATGCTCATCATATTCAACTGCTGCAAGATCATCTTGTTCAGCAGCATCAAGGCTTTCTGGAGCTGATAATGCCCGTGCCCTATTGTTACTTTCTCTGTTATCTGGTTGAACAGGTTTCACTCTGGTCCTAAAACTAGGGGGTGCTGACTGCAATGACCGAGTTGGGATCTGCGGCTCAGGTAAAGTGGTAGGTGTTTGCTTCTTAGGACTGACGCGTTTAATGGAAACTGATGGCTCAGGCCTTTTCTTCTTGCTCTTCAAAACTGTGAAACACCCCATTTTACTACATATAATACTTTATAGCCGCAAGGGATCTTCTCAGTTTCTGCCAGAAGAAAAATTACAAGCATAAGTATTAATTAGCATTCAATTTCAGAAAGTATCTGAACTTACTAGCGCCAAGGAATCCTGTGTAAAACGACAATGTAAGTACGGTTTTATTATTCTCACTTGAATTGTGAATCTTAACATGAAGAATAAAGACACTGAATTAACAACTAAGTAAGATAGAGGCATTGAGCAGCGCCATTACCCCAGCAGCAATGAAACTATGATAACAAAGAAAATTCCACTGCCCAGGCATGAAAATGTTAGCAAATCGGCCTAATAAATGATATAATTTAATAAAAATTTAATCTTTTCGAAAGAAGAACAGACCAAATTACAACCCCAAGTAATTGGAACACCCAATTGTATAGAACTACTAAAATGATAAAGGAATAAATTGCTTGGCAGATGACTGAACACTATTAGGTTAAATTCCACCAAAATTTATTAACCCATGCACATAAAATGTTAATGAAATTATCTACCACAAATTTATCTTCCTAAACTAAAATGCAAATTAGCCAAATTTATTTTCCACCAAATGACTTGTACTCATAAAATTACTGAAGGGATAGAAAATTGAATGACATATTCAATAATGCACTTGTAGAAGAAGACAAGAAAGCCATCAATCAGCCGGACCGACTCAGATCCAAAATAACTAAAAAAAAATTCAAAATCAAAGCCCCTCAAATTCCACACATCAGCAGATCAGCTAGCTCAATTTACCCATCATAAATTTCCCACAAACAGACAATACCCTGAAGCAAAAATGGAAAAATAGAGGCACATAAAAGTAAATCAACCCAACAAAATAAAGTAAACAAAACAAATCCCACAAATTCTCCTAAGATAAAACATGATTCTACGAGAAACCCATCCAGCACCAAAATTCACAATAATTTTTCCTTTATTAGAAAAGAAAAAAGAAAATAAAAAAATACAATAATAATAACAAAAAAACATACCTTAAAAACCAGTTCATGCAAGTCCCAGTTAGATGATAGAACCAAAATGGTGAAATGGGAACCTGTATCTTTGATTTGATGAGAACCAAAAACCCAAAAAACAAAAAATAAAAAACTTAACAAGTCAAAGAAAGGAAATGAGAAAGAGCTGAAACAAGTGAGAGACAGATTTTTAAGAGAAGAAAGAGAAAAGGCGGAAGGAATATTAGAATTGGAGAAGAGAGAGAGAGAGAGTCTGAAAGAGAAATGGAGTCCAATAAGCAGTGGTCAAACCTACCAAAACCTAGATTTAATTAAGCCATTAATTTTTTATTTTTTGTTGTCCTAAAAATACACAGAAGCGCCTTTCTCATTCTTATTTCACATTTTTGCCCCTTTACTTTTTCTTTATATCCTCCCCTACTCTTCTCCTCTTTGTGAATTAGTTTTCATGTAATTACTCTACTGTCCTTGTATATTGAATTTAAGAAATAAATAAATTCCTAACTATTCTTAAAAAAAATTGATATTAAAAAAAATAATTTGATTACTAAATTATAACACATTCAAAAATAAATCAAATAAAATAATTATAATTCAATAACTAAGTTAATAAGAAAAGTTTTAAATAGCATACCAAAACACACTTTAATATTCAATGGTATAATTTATATATATATATATATATATATATATATATATATATATATATATATATATATATTTTATGTTAATCCTAAATAGCAAAATAGGCAGTTGAAAAATATGATCATTCTTATTTTTCCACTGTTTCAATTCTCTTGTCAGTGTATATTACATAGAAAATGCTTCCCTTGTTATCATGGACAAGATAGGAATGGATCCAATAACCAAATCATTGCACTTTATCTTAACAAATCCAATGCCATTGGATTAAGATTTTGCTCCAACAAAAAAAAATTCAAGAAAATACATTCTAAAAAAATTTATGATTATAAATATGTATTTGTTTGGTCAAGAATAATTTATTTAAAAATATATATATATCATTTAATTATATATTAAAAATTAATTAAAAATATTATAATTTTTAATTTATAAATAAGACTTTTATACACTTATTTTTTTAATTTATTATTAAATATGAAAAAAATATATAAAAATTATTAAATGTTATAATGTGATTATTTTCAACTATTGGTGGCAGTAATAAATAATTATAATAGTGTTGATTGGTAATAAGTGAATTAATTTGTATTTATATATTATTATAATAAATTTATAAAAATTTAAAAAATATTTTTTATTGAAAATATAATTTATTTATTTTTTAAATGACTTAATTTAATTTTCTTTTAATCAGTCAAATATTTTTTCCTTTTAATTCTTATTTTTTATTGATAAATTTTTCTACATCTCTAAAAACATTAAAAAAAATACAAAAATTAAATTTGTAACGACTTTTTAGAGATTGTGAAGGGTAGAATGAAGAACCAAAAAAATTGAAAGGTCCAGGGGCATATACGTAAAATAACAAGGTACCTCGATGTTCAACGAAGAGCGCCTCGATTGAAATGACAGCTCAATCAAAGTTTGGAAAATTATTAAAATATAATTTAAAAAAGGCATGTTCGCAGTGTGGTCAAAGAGACCTATCAAGATAGGTGTTTGACTCTGAATCTTTCCCGTCAGATTCACTTTGGCCGGAGTGATCGACGGCTAAAATTAACTCATTCAAAGCATATATGGTACCCACTAAAATCAACATTTTTATTTTTTGTTCTTATTCGTATTAGGTAAGCAGTTTGTCCTACACGCGCCATATATGCGTGGTGGAATTTTCCAACATCAGCAGACAAATTGGAAATAATGGGTCCCACCTCCACCTGCCCAGCTGCTCTTTATACTGTTTATCTTACTGTACAATTTTATTTTTTTATTATTATTTATTTTCACTGTGTTTCACTTTTACAAAATAGTAAAATAAACTTATAATATTAGTTATCAAAAATCGGATCAAGAAAAATTTAAAAATCGAATTCATAGTCGATTCGATCAGTTTTTTTCATTTATTTTCAAAAAATTGGATAAAAATTTAATGAATTAATTGATTGAATTGGATTGATTTTTTTGATTTGAGCAAATCATCTTTTTCTTTAATTTTTTTAAAATTTTTTATCAAAACGATTTATTTTTATTAAATTAAAATAGTATCGTTCGTTTTTATTAAATAAAAATAATGCCGTTTAGAATTAAAAAAAAATTAAGAAAATTTTAATAAATTTATTTTAATTTTATTCGAAGTCAAAATTATGATTTTATTACATGTTATTTTATTAGATAAATAAATATTTGAGCAAATAAATATTTATAACTTATTATATATATATATATATATATATATATATATATATATATAACTTTTAACTTAATATAATTAGATGAACACCATAAAAATATATTTTTATATAAATTTTTAATTTAATAATAATTAAATTATATTTATTTTTATCATAATTACATTATATTTATTTTTATAATATATATAATAAATATTAAATTATATATATTTATATTTATTTTTTTTAATTTAATTGATTCGATCCCAATCCAATTTTTAATATTTAATTTTTATTAATTTTTTAATCGAACCTGTCCTAAAAAAAATTACATATGATCTCAGTCTCCTGTTTGAACAACGTACAAATGTTGCAATCTCTAATTTTTAATTTTAACATTCCGTAATTTCAAATTAAATAATCATATTAAATTTTAATTAATTTACTATTTCAAACTCGAAATCTTATTTTAAAAGGATCAGCTCTTCACCTTTTTAATAATAATTAATAAAAGAAATTATATTAAAAAATATAAATGTTTAAAACTATAATTTGTATATATACATAGCTTTATCATATTTTATATTTTGAAGAGTTCTTAAATAGTATTTATATGCACCATAAGTTATTTTTTAAAATTATAATAAATCAAATTTAATTTATCTTTTATTTAATTAAGGAAAAAAATTATAAGATTTTTAATTTTAATTTATTTTTTTATTTTGAGCAATGTACAAAAATATTGCACCCCAATCAATAAATATGTACTATTAGGGAGTAAGTAAAAACCTCATACCCTTATGAACAATTCACAATGGTATCTAATTAAATTACGAAAAAATTATTAGCTAAATCTCATAACTGGACTATTAACCTTCTAAATATAATTTAATAAAATATAAAAATTTCCTTCAATACATACCTATAATTACTATATATTATATTATATTATTTATTTAATATTTTTATCATTTTATTATATACAAAATTAAGAGATTAATATATAAAAATTGAAATTTCTCCCTTTTCCCTTAATAAAAAAAAAAAATTAAAAGCAAAATCGAATCAATTTCACATCGATTTTGAAGTTCTAATTTGGAAGAAATTGAGGCGATGCGATTTTAATCTCACTCTTTCATCAGATGGAGTTGGTGCTGCTGCTTCAGTATCCGTGTTTCATCTAGCCAGTCCAAAATCCAAATTGCAAGGTGTCGCTTCAAACCCTAACCCTTCTTTACTTGCTCGTTTGCTTAGAAAGCGACAAAAATAGAACGAAATCAATGAAGTCTAAATACTAATTTCATGTCGGTGTTTTATGCTGCTTGTCTTTCAGAGAGCGATTCTCACAAAAGCCAATTTGTCTTTTGGCGTTGTTTTCTTTAGATTATTGTTCATAATTTTGATGGCTCTGCTATCCCTTTTGTTATTTTTTTTTATTTTTTAAATTACCTGAAAGCTTTTCAATCATTAATGGAGACATTTCAATCCAATTTAGTGGCTAATTGAAAATTAATAATAATGAAAACAAGAAGCAAAATAATTTTCTTTGACTTAAAATGAATGGAAATTTTAAGATTTAAGCATCAATTTCCTATTTATTTACGAGTTGATTGAGTTTGAATTTGCAAAAGTTAGATCTTGGTAGAGTGGTAGAGAGAGAGAGGAAAGAAAGGGGAAAAAACTTTTGGAATTAGGAAAGACCCATTTGGAAGCAATTGCTGCTATAATGGAAGATTATTGGCTTCCTTGTTCAATGGATGAATTTCTCTTGAAAATCAACCTAATAGACTGTAGATTAATTAATATATATGTATTGCTTTATGTGTATGGATCCAGGATCTTTGCTTGAGCTGAGAGCTTTTTGAAAATTGAAACTATGTTTTTTTTTGACGACTTTTCTGGAAATACATATTTGACTTGCTTATGTGATCAACTCTGTGATGCATTGTGGTAGGTAAATGTGCAAGTTTGAAAAAACATATTGTTAGACTGTATTTTTATATTTACAAATCATTCTTGTTCTCCTTTAAAATAATGAGCGATTAGGATTATCTATTATAGATTATGGTATGCTTGAAAAATATCTGATTGTTTGGGACTTGTTTTGCCCCTTTATCTCTTTTAGTGATATTTAATTATAGAGTTGCTGTTAGAGGCATCCTTTCAGCTGTATGTTGGAAGTTATAGAAACTTAGTGTTATTGAATGGTCATAATGTGCTTATGACATTCCCCAAAGACAAGCATTGAATCCAAAATTTCTTTTTCACTTTTGCTGGTTTCTTGATGAAATATTTAATGACCTCCATAACACTCAGTTCTTTATCTTTCGGAAGCTAGCTAGTACAATTAAAAAATGAGTTGCTTTGTGTTTGTCCCATTTGATCTTAGTTCTCTTATTACTCTTTCTTACATGCTACAGCCTGGGAGGAATTAAAGCTTCTCTGTCCTCATTCGTGAAGATGAAGTGAAGACTGGGAATCTATCTCTTAAGATGCATCAATTTGCAGTCCATCTTTGGAAAATTTCTTTTTAACTAATAAGACAATATTTCTGGAAGTAGCTCAAAGGTTTTATTTTGAGCCTTCCAACTGCCTAGTTATTGTAAGATTCTTTTTAACAAATAGGTAGTTTTATTATAGTTTTCATTTAATTATACTATCCTTGCCATGCTTCTTAGGAAACAAATTTCCCCTTACGAGTGATGAACCTTTTATTTTATTCTGAAGAAGAGAGGGAGGGAATTTTAGAATTTAAATCCTTGGTCTCTTGTTTTACAAGGTAGGCATTCAACAATTTGCGCTAATGGCTCTTCCTTAATATATTTTCAATGGTAATTAACATCAGATGGCTAGACAATGCAATTTATGGCTAGACAATGCAATTTCTAGGCAAGCTTTATGTGTTCTATTGGAGAGTTCTTCACGTGGTGGCCATGTATTATCTTTTCCTGAACGATCTAATCTTTATACAGAAACCAATCACAAAATGAACTCTATATGGTTTGTGACCTTGGAAGGAGAGTCTACCTCCATTTAAATAATGTAAAACCCAAAGATTGTGTTTTTAGTGCAGGCAAATTTATCAAGTCTTTTTCGACTCACTGCTCTTCAGAAAAGTTTATTTATGATTGCAAGGGCATAGGGTACTTTGCCAGAAGACTATTTGGCTGGCGAATTAGAGGTTATTTTGATCCCCACAGGCGCTGGGTCTTGAGATGATATATTGATAATGCCATATTTTTTGGAAGATTGCTCACTCAAGGCTAGGAATTATGTGTACTTAGTACTGATAGTTGGTTATGTTTGACTGGCACATAACTGATTGGTTCTCTCTTTGTAACATATTTATTTTCCTTTGCCATTTCTCACCTCAATGTGTTGAAATTATAAAACATTACAGACCAATTTCCCGGCCATTTGCAATCGTATTAAATTATTCTTTGAGATCTTGTTCTTGCTACAATTTCTGATACTTGAGGTTCTATGTTTTCCAGTAAAGAGTTGCTTGGTCTTCTCAATTACATCATCTTACTCAATTATTGAAGTTACATGCAGCCTTCTTCTTCTTCTTCTTCTTCTTCTTCTTCTTTTTTTTTTTTTTTTTTTTTAAATTGTGTGTAATGTTTTCTAGGAAAGCGGTTGTTTGGATTTCAAATTTCAATTGTCTTTATTCTATGTTTTCCTGTAAAGAGTTGCTTGGTCTTCTCAATTACATCATCTTACTCAATTATTGAAGTTACATGCAGCCTTCTTCTTCTTCTTCTTCTTCTTTTTTTTTTTTTTAAATTGTGTGTAATGTTTTCTAGGAAAGCGGTTGTTTGGATTTCAAATTTCAATTGTCTTTATTCTACGCGTTATTTTCTGAAATCTCTAACTACCAATATCGCATTCATCTCTTTATAACGGTTCTAAAAATGCTTTTGTTCTAATCCTAAAGTCATAAACACTATGGTTTATTATTTTGGAACTTAAATGTAACATTATACCTTTTTCATTAGAAAATGGAATGTGGAGGAATATCATGCACTCATTCCATTCTAATTTTATTCTTGATATAACTATTTACAATGATTTACTGATAATTTTGAAAATGATACACAAAATTGCATTTTATTTCCACATAAATTGGAAGCTGCAAATATAAATAACTAGTTGGAATGGTATTTTATTAGTAAATAACATACATTAGTAAAAGCTTTAGATCCTTTAAATACATTATACAAGAATAGTGTTTTATTCAAGGAGTCAACCTTCTATTTCAATTTTTGAGTGTATCAAACAAATTAAATTACACTTATACATCCATGTAGCAAACTAGAGATGTGTCAAACTAGCAATGGAGACGACTTAATGGCTATACAATTCCTTAGATAAATAGATTTCAAGTAACCCAATTAGTTGGTTCTGAAATTGCCATCCATAGCTTGAAAAAACCTTGAGAGAAAATATGCAAGCCAAAAATATGTCGACAACAAATACTACCAGAGACAGGCAACAAAGTTCCAAGCCTTCCAAACTAGTTGGAACAAATAATCTTTAGTCCCATAATAAATATTCTTGTCTAAAGCCGACATAACTGCATTAACTAGCAGTGTTATTGTCAAGAACAACGTTAAAGTCCTGGCCTTTTTAGCCACACATTTCTTGAAAAATAAAGCCAAAAATAACAAGATTGATAATAAGCCATGGATGGCCATTCCCTTTTGATCCCTTTCATAGATTGATTTAGATAATAATGCAAGATTTCCAACGAACAAAGATCCGATACTAATTGGCCCCTACAAATTTTAACCAAAATCCTCACAAATCACAATCTAAGCTATATGGAAAATTAAAAGGCATAAATAACTAAATGATCCATACCTCATTTGTGAAATTTCTTCGTTCATCTGCAAGAATTTTACTTTCTGGGTATCGGAGAATTGAGGTTTTATCAGCTGCAATTGCCCGTTTCTTGGTTTGTGGAATCTTAAATTTTCGAAAAAGTCTGAGGAATTTAGATTTCAGAGTGGTTGTTTGATTGGAATCTGTTTTCACCTGGAGAAAAAATTGATGGATCCTGAGAAAGATGGAGAATTTGAGAAATTTCCAGTTAGGACTGATTTTTGATGCTTTGAATTTGAAATGGAATTTATCGAATTTAGCATTAATGTTGATTTTCCATGATCGTTGTTGCTTTGCTGCTGCTGCTGCTGCTTGCATTATAGCTCACTCACAAACTAGCCGTTGAAACTCGCAGCTAAAATAGAAAATAAATGGAATTTTGAAGCTAACTTGTTAGGGGTTTTCTTTTTCTTTTTTTATTTTTTTTTTAGGGAGATGAAAGTAATAAAAGGCCCATCATTGCCTTCATGGGCCTATAATCTCATTGGCCCAACTAGCATTGTTTAGTGATTATAAGTCCATATTCAATTTGTTAAGAACAAAGTTAAGCCACTCATAATATATCTAGATTTAACTCATAAAAATATTTAATGTTAATTACATGAAAGTTGAATTTGAATAATTTTATTACTATGTTATTTCACTTAAATAAATTTCAAATTTAACTAAATATGTAAATGTGATTTTTTGGTATAATTTTAACTTATTATTATTATTATCATCACCTAAAATTTATAGGATTAAAAATAAAGTTTTGAACTTGAAAATTAAGTTTATTTTGAATTACTTATTCAAGTTCAAATTTGAAATTTATTAAAAACTTAATTTTAAATTTATAGTGATAATGAGTCAAATTAAATATAATAATTTCAAGTTAAAAATAAAATTTTGAATCACAACCTTTCATTTAATTCAAAATTCAAGTGAAACATAAATATAATACAATTTGGATTTTTTGTATTATTTAGTGTCTTATTTTTTATCTTATATATTTTTTTATATGTGATATTATTTAATAAAAAAATATTAACTGTTAAAATATTAAAAAAAATATATGATACGTAAAAAAAAATATGAAATATGAGATACAACACAAAGAATTCGAATTAATATATAATATTGCTTAATAATGCAAAAGTTGATAGAACTATAAATTTCAGGATAATAAAAGAGTTGGTTCTAGTTAGGTATGTGCATTAATAAGGTGGGTGCCATTTATTCTTGGAGATGGAGTTGTGCAAATGGTGTTTGGCTTGAATGATTCACCAAAAATGAAAGAAAGAAAGATTGGTTATTAATTTCTTGTGCATTAATTCTGGACAATTAGTCATCATCGGTATGTTCCGTATTTAATGATTATTGTTGATTGCCAAAATTCGTTGCAAACTTTTTAATCGGTTCATATTTGCTGTTTATTTATTTATTTTGAATATAAAGAGGAGAGTTGTATGTATATTTTTATTTAAATTATATAGTAAAATTTTGATAAATTAATAATTTTTATAAGATAATAATTTTTTATTTCAATTTAAATTAATAGATTAAATTAATATTTTTTTAATATAAAATTAGCGATTTAATTTATAGATATTTTATTATATATGTATTTATTATTATATTATATTTAATATAGTGATATTTATTTATTTATTTATTATAAATAATTGATATTTGCAATTTAATTGCCACGTATACATTTCACAAGCTAATCAATAAATAAGGTTTCAGTTGATGGGTTGGTCCCAGTCCCCCATTAGCAGACATGAACCTTAAGAAGTGACAATTTTTTTTTTATATTTTTATATAAATAAAAATATATTTTTCTTATATACATATATTAAAAAAAATTGTAAATATAATTAGAGTATAATTAAAATTTTATTTGAAGAGTTAAAAATTAATAAGACAATAAATAAAAAGTTAATTTTTCAATAATTTTTTTTCAAATAATAACAACTAATAATATTTTTTTATAAAATTATATTTTTAACTAATTAATCTTTTATATTTATAGAATGTATTAATTAAATAATTTTAACACGTAAAATTATTTATAAAAATTTAATTTTGAAAAAATTAATTAGAAATTTAAAATATTAATTAAAAAATTATATTAACTAATTATGAGGAATATAAATATTTTCTAATAGTTTAAGGATAACATATAACTCATTTTTATCTCTTGATTACGGCACTAAATATTATTTAATTTTCAAAAATTTTAAATTTTGATTCAATCACTTTCTCATTGAATAATTGGTGAAATTTTCTATTTTGCATTACTCTTAATTTTAATTGAATTGATGTTTGTCTCACAAGTAATTTTCATATATGATAATGATAATTTTTTGTTATATTATATATTTTACCTGGCTCGATTATATTTATAAAATGAGGTGAAATATATTTTAAATTTTAAATTCAAATTGGTTTCGGACAATGATATAAATTAATAAAATTTAATTTGATTATATATATATATATATTATATATATTTTAAATTTTTAATATTATAATTCAATATATTTTTATTTTTTAATGAATTATGTGATATCATCCCTGTTGCCTAGCACCATTGGCAAAGACAAAGTATTTAAGTCATACAACAAACTGATATTAATAACACTCAACTAGTGGCCCATTGTCTATTTTATTATGCATACAATAATTTATTTTTTAATTATTGACAAAAAAAAACAACTTAATTTTTTTTTAAAAGAAAAAATAGTATTAAGATTTAGATATTTAACTTCTTATATTGTAAAATTAATAAAATCAATTATTTTTTAGTTGTAAATACGAATAAATAAATGAATTGAAAAATGGACAAACAATTAAGTCCAGAATTACACCAAACTCGTACCACATCTATAAGTGTGCACATATACTGCTATTAGCCAACCCACATGAAAAAAAAAAATTATATTAAATTTATTATTTTTTAAAACAATGTAATATGCAAATTAAAATAATAAAATCTCAAAAGTAGAAAATATATTCTTTATTATCTCACTCAACATTCCAAAAAAAAAAACTCTTCTGATTTGCAATTTGGCCTATAAAATTTGTACTATTACATAAAGTAACTAGTTAAACGGAGAGATTTACATTTTAACCCTCTTCACAATTAGACAGGCTCTGCCTCTTGCTAGAGCGTCAACTTTACCCTTCAATATTACATAAGCGTGTACTATTATTTTCCGGAGGCTTGCTCCGGCAATTTTTTGACGAGAAGAAGCAGCAGCAGCAGCCGGCTGTTGAATCAATGAAAGGCGGCACTTAGAATAAGAGGAGTGAGACAACAGCCAAGTATCTACACATCTCACGTGCAGAGAGAGGTTTGAGCAAGTGGCATGTATCTTTGATTTTGAAAATTTTTTAATAAAAAATTATTATTTAATTATTAAAATTTATAAAATTAATAAAATTATTTTTTTATTTTAAAAAATTATTTTTTAATTCTTAATAAAATATTATTTAATATCTTTTTATTATTTTTTTTTATCTCTTTAATTGTTAAATTTTTTAAATAAATTACTATTTAATCAATAAATTTTATTAAAATTAATAAAATTACTCATTTATTTTTAAAAAATTATTTTTTTAATTTTTAATAAAATATTATTTATTTATTTTTTCACTTTTTTCCTTTTTCTTTAATTTTTTTTTTTTTTTTTTTTTTTATATGAGGGGGTCCCTTCTTAAAAATACTGAATCTACCTTGCTCACATGGAACCCATGATTGCAATTAAGAAGCACTCAAACCTTTTCTCCATCAGCAAACAGCCACTAAAATCTGTTTCAAATCGCGTTTCTTGAGCCTTGTATCGGCCAAACGAGCTGCAGCTTATTCTGGCATTTCTAACCCAAATCTGCGAGTACAAAACCACGCGCAACGCATATAATCGAGTTTAATCCTAACGTCCCTATTAACGCACATAATAATAAAGTCGCTCGAAACTTGTCTCGCTAACGTAAGAATCGCATGTTCTATTTCCATTTGATGGTGGCTTACTTGGCTTTATTTCAAGAAGGCGGCGATTCATGTTTCTTTTTTATGGGTTTTGATATTTGAAATCGAGGGGTTCTGAATTGAGATTCGATTTATTTCAAATTTTGAGTTTCAGTTCAAAGAAATGCTGTAAAGGTTCCAACTAGAAAAAGAAATGAAACGAGCATCATAAGGAGAAAAAGTAAGTAAATTTGTAATGGGAAGGATTTGGGGACCGTTTTAATTTGTCTTGCTGGTTTATTCTACTTCTTTCAATCAGATACGGTCCTCTTTGATCGAATAATTAATTTCTCCCTAAAATCCAAACCCAACACAAACAATATTTTATTAAAAGTAGAAAATTAGTAAATGAAAAAAGAGAAATATATTTTTCTTTCCAACAGGTTAATCCTTGAAATTCCACACATTTATTTTACTGTGAATCAATAATTATATACAAAACCAACTTTGCCTACTTAATCATATGACTTGTGATAGTCTAAAACGTAGTACCAAATCTTTGTCGTAAGTCCTAACCACCCTTTAATTTCCCTAAAAATCCAGCGTGGATTCGGCCAAAAAAATAGCATTAATAAAAGAAAAATGGAACACAACAACATTTCTGTAGATGCATTAATTGATTGACATTAAAAGAAATAATACTTGCATTACTTGTTAATTAATTAAGGCCTTACAGAGAGATTTGATAGGTAGATATGAGAAATGATACAATACAAAATAACTTGATCTACCCACTACTTTGATGATGTCTTACAAAATACAAACACACTGACTTCCTCAAGATAGAAAGTGGAAATTGGGAAATTCGCTGTCTGAAATTCCCGAATCCAATTTATTCTCCGACTACATATATTATAGTAGTAATATATATATGTCCTCAATTAACGCTTCAACCAAGTCAAACAATCATTACATAAAAGGTCAGAATTCAAGAATTACTCAAATCAACTTCAATTCTACTCATGATTTTTTTTTTTTCATTTTAAATACTATGAAAAAATTAATTTAAAAATAATATTCATATCAAATTTTGTTACAGTTCAAATAATCAAGTTTATATATACGTACCTGTCGCAGTTGGTAGAAGGATCGATCTTGTAAGGAAGGTTAACATGACATTTGGCAGGAAGACCAGCCACAAGGCCAAGATTATAGGAGCCGGCGTATGCACTGGCTGCAGATTTCAAGCAGCGACAGACAGACCGGCGATCAGGAGTGGTCTTAGCAACATTGTAAAGGGTTTTGATACCAGAGCAGCAAGTGTCTGGCACAGCTCCTCCATTTGACACATAGTTTATGCAAGGAGTCAGATATCTCACTACATCTCCACATGTAATTTCTGCTATGACGCCTTTGGGTGCATACACCACCAACACTACCATCACCACTAGGCTCACTGTCTTCAAATAATTAACAATTCTGGAGCTTCCCATTATTGTAATTTGATTCCTTAGTTCCTAAAACAAAACCAGATGGAAATTTTGTAGGATATATGTGCATTTGGGTGCTGAGTTTTGGTGTCTATTTAAACAAAAACTTGGATTTAATGCTAAGTAGAAATCACTACTGTTTGGTTGTTGAACTTAATTAAGTTGTTTTGAAGAAATTGAGTTGTGAGAAATAAATGTTTTGTAGCTAATTCCTTACAGAAATTACGGATTCAACATTTCACGTGATTGTACACTCAGTCGTGTTGTCGGAGACTCGAAACTAAAATTAATTAAAGGAAAGGATTCATGATTGTAACTACCTTAATTAATTATAAAGGTTAAATTAATCAATTGATTTATCTTAAAAAAAATTCGGATTTAATACGAAAATATTTGCATGCTTCACTTGTCCAGCGGTAAAACATATTTTTATTTTTATTTAACAATAAAATAATATTATAGTTCAATTTTTATATATTTATACTAAAAATTAAATTAAAAATTTAATAAAAGGGACAAACTCTTATTTTCTAATAAAAAAGTCATTATTCAAAGAGATTATGTGGGTGTTTAGATTCTCAATTCAGAATTCAAAACTCATTAAGTGGGTTGAAAATTTAAGTTTTTAACTCAAAATTATTTACATAAATATTTAATAATAAAAACAAATAATAAGCTTTGAGTTGAATTGAATTTTTTACAAATATCAAAACTCAACTTATTTCAAAAAATTAATTTTAATAAAAATATTTTTTAATTTAATAATATTTTATTCTCCATTATCACCTGCAAACACTACTTAATTGCTTAACTGTGGTGTTCGTGATCCTTATTAGGAACCTAATTGGAATGGAAGGGTATAGTTAATCCCAGTCTTTTTAAGACTGTTGCGAATTGTACCTTTTTACTGTATTAATCAATAGCCTTCACTATAAAATTAATCCACTCATTTTCTTTAATATTGTGAAGAATTGGAGAATTTCTGAATCGAATTTTTATTTCATTGCTATCGCAGGAGTTCTCATCAATTTAATTAGTATAAATTATTAAAAGGAGGAGCTACTCTTTTTTATGCAGCATGTATAGTGACGTTATTTAAAAATATAATCTTAGGACATGTATATATAATTTATAAGATTTATTTATATAAAATAAATGTTTTATTAATCGATAATAACTTTTATTTATATTATTTTATAATTATTCTCAATGCAGTATTATTTTATGTGAACATTATATAATTACCTCATTATTAATATTATCAACCACATTTTTCATCGTAGTGAGATTACTTTCATAGTATTTAATGGATCACTTATATATATATATATATATATATATATTTTAAAGAAACTCAACATATACCCTACTCAATTTAATAAAGAGTCGTCCCTTTATGTAATATTGTTTAACTAATTTAGTAAAATAATAGTCTTCCATCGTTTTTATAAAAATCAAATATTAGAGATGTTAATAAATCGAATTATTTCCGAGTTATTTGAGCCTTGATTTGATAATGATATAGTTCGAGTTTGATTCATTTAAAAGTGAGTTAAGATTGAATTTAATTTTTAAATATATTTAGTACATAATCGAATTTAAGTTTATGAATATTTAACTTATTTAAGTTCACTGCTGGACTCATTATTGAGCTTATAAGCTAATTCGTTAATCAGACACGTGACTAAATTGCTGATTAGGCTCATAAGTTAGGTTGATTATAAGCTTGTCTCAATTACACGTTGATAATAAGTTATAACTATATTAGTGGCATATTTTTTTTTCAACTATTCATTTGACTGTATGAAATAATTAATAACATGCTCAGGGGTATAAACGAGAATTCACAAATATCATTGAAGGTTGGAGAAAGAAAAAGGTAGATGTTATGTATATTTACTCCAGTTGTGTTGTGGTGATAGCTTGACTCAACAAATGGATTCAAAATTAATAAAGGTTGTTGATCCGATATTCATTGTAGCAATTCATTGATCAGAGTGCCCTCTTACAAAATTACTTCGATCCATTTTTTTATTTGGCTGAGGAAAAAATACATGAGAACAATAAATAAATAAAGTTTTTCTCTTATTTAAAAAGAAGGATAAACATAAAGAAAGGAAATAATTATTTTCTATCTAAATTAGAGAGAAAAAAAAATAATGGTGAAAAATAAATTTATTTTGAATTCTCTCTCTTTTATTCAAACAAAAAATAATTCTCTTTTTATTATCCAAACAGAAGGTAAAATGCTTTTCCATGCCATGTGGCTGTGGGTTTTATTTTTGGTGTAAAAATGGAAAACTTCATTTTCGATCCCTTAAAAGTTTTTTGGGATATATATATATATATATATATATATATTGATCCTTTATCTTTCAATTTTTTGCTATGCTATGTAGCATATAGTATATATAAAAACATTTAAAATTTATTTGTGTTAAAAATAAAATAAAACTGAACTTTTTAAAAACAGTTGTGATAAAGTTGGTGGATTAAATTAACAAATTTATCTCAATTTAGAAAAAAAAAAAAAAAAAGACTTTTTTTGCATACCAAACACGTCACAGTGGTCTTTTGTCAAAAATCATCAGATCAGCAGCTTGTGGCCATGGGTTTTGGGCAACTCCAAGTAGGGCAAGGCTGTCATTATTAGCAGTAGGAATTAGGAAATTGTCACTATCTTACACTCAAAAATTATCACTAGCTTAAGAAAATTATCGGCAGAGATTTCACCACATTGTGTAGTAAATCCAGATATATGCTCCATGATACTTGAATTATCTTATACTCGATCGATCTAATTTGAGTATCACTTTCAATAGATCATCCGAATATTATCTCTAAATTCTACTCCCATTCTTATGCCGGTGTCAATAATATTATAAAAAAAAAACTCTCAGTCTTTCTAATATATAATCTCTTTTTCAATTTATTCTTTGTCACTTTATCTTAATTAATTTATTGTTCAATTTTGATTGCGGAAAAATACCATCTCAATTAATTTTGAGTTTATTATCTTAGGGAAATTTTAGTGTTTATAAGTTGTTTAATTTATATGTTAAATTTGATTGAATTCAATACTATAAAATAGGGGGAGAAGAAAGGCAATGAATGAATTGATGTTTCCATAAATGTGTCATATTAGACACAAAAATAAATAATTATACTATTCCCAAATGCAGCAAAAGTTATGGATGGTCCTTGGGCCCCTTAACCAGTCCACATTGTAGAGAAGGTTTGAATTGGTTATGGTTCAATTTAATTGGTTTCGGCCCATAGTGCTTTTGAGGAGTGCTAAAAATTTTATCCATATTATATTCTCTTTATTTTCTCTATATTGTTAAAACATATAATGTGATTTATAACTAATAAAAATTAAATATATTAAAAAAATTCAAAGACATTATTATTATGTTAGTCAATTTTCAGGATAATTTTTATTTATATACCTTTAAACTCCGTAATAAAAAAAAAAATGCTTCAATTATATTATAGTTAATGGTAGATCTATAAACTTTATTTATTTATTATTTTTTTATCAATGTAATCAAAATACATGTATATACAAGTAGATAAATTAAAAAAATAAATAGAGAAAAATTTACTATTATATATAATATTATTTTTATGTATATAAAGATAAATTAAGTTAAAATTTCTAAAATGGAAAAAAAAGACTTCAATCACTTTTTATTATTTTAAAGAATAAGACTACTAGAAATAATCCAATGATTATATTAAAATTTTTCTTTCTAGAATATTAAAAAAAAATTACGAAAAAATTCTTAAAAGATAAAAAATACTAAATTTATAAGAGAAAATGAAATAAATTTACTTGGAAATAACTATTTTTTATCATTAAAATAATAAAATTTAAATTTAATTTTCAATCAAATTAATGGGTTATAATTTTGATAAAATTAAATATATAATAACTAAATAAAAAAAAAATTGATTTTTCATTTGAAGAGACCATTAAAAAATTTTACAGAAAAAAAATAATTTAGAGTATAGAAATAAAATTATTCTGAATATTGACTAATATAATAATAATGCTATTAAATTTTTTTTAATTTATTTAATTTTTATTAATTTTAATTATTATCACATATCTTAATAATATGAAGAGGATTTTTAGCACTTCTCTAGTATTTTTTTGCATGTTTATATTTATTATTATTATTATTAGTTGTCGTCGTCGAGGTCTAACATCAGATTTTAGTTACATTTTTTTCTCCGTTTGAAAATACTCAAATTCATAATAATAATGGACCGATACGAAAAATTATATGATTAGTGATATATTAAATTTTGTGTTATTTAATAACTTATTGGTTTATTGTGTTCTATAAAATGTTTTCACCACCTCACCTTGTTATATATATGCCCATTTACAATC
This sequence comes from Aleurites moluccanus, assembly GCA_948193065.1. Classification (NCBI taxonomy): domain Eukaryota; kingdom Viridiplantae; phylum Streptophyta; class Magnoliopsida; order Malpighiales; family Euphorbiaceae; genus Aleurites; species Aleurites moluccanus. Next base: position 97,294 of record CANXYC010932254.1, on the reverse strand, counting down.
CTTCCTATTTGATATATTTAATAATTAGTCCTTTTTTAAAAAAAAACAAAATAAATAATATTTTATATTTGTTTATTTTAATAAAATAGTTATTTTATTTAAAATAATTAAAACTTTACGTTAAGTGAATGAAAATATTAAAATACCTTGTGCCTATTATATGGCAATAATAAAATCTAATATAATATAATTTTTTTCTTTTATTTATTTGTTTTTAATAAAAGTTTAAATTAAATATTAATTCTTTTGAATTTATCCATTTAATTATTTTTTTAAAAAAATAATATATTATATATTTTAATTAACAAAATATATATTTTCTATTATAAATAATAAAAATATTTTCATACTATCAATTTAAAAATTATTTAGCATGTTATTTTTATTAATTTAAAATGTATATATATAATTTTTGTACTTAAAACATATTTTGTTTATATTATCAAAATATGTAAATATTTTTTAAGACAAAAATTGGGTTCTAATGACCTAACCATTAAAAAAGTGGGATATAACACTTTTCTTTTAGTTTTTTTAGCACTTTTACTTTCATTTTTATCATTTGAATTTGACTATAATCCATTCATTACATTGTTTAACTAATAACTTTCATAAAAAAAATATTTATTTAAATTTTATTTTTTATTTTTAATTCATATATATATTTAAAATTTTAATATTTAATAAATATGTAATTTTTTATATATATATATATATATATTAAAAAAAGTTTTTAGTTTTTAGTTTTCTTAAGAAAATAAGAGTTATGTACTAATAAAAAAGAAAGAAAGAAAAACTTAAGATCCATTCACTTGTAGATATTTATTTTATTTTTGTTTTTTACTTCATAAAAGGATATTTATATATATATTTTTAAAAAAATATATTTATTAAATATAAAGTTTGTTATAAAAAATAAAATTTTCATTTTCATTTTACATATTATAAAATGATTTTTTTTATTTTTTTATTTTTTTATTTTGATTTGATCGTTTTATTTATAAGTAATTTTTTTAAATTTTAATAAAAAACATAATTTACAAAATAAAATATTAAATTATAATCCTACTAATATTTTACGTTAAAAAAAATTAAATTATACTTATTGAAAATATTTTTTAATTATATATTTTATTAAAATATATAGTAAAGTTTAATAACAAAAAATAATAATAAAAGTGTTACAAATTAAAAAGAAAATACCAATATCACCTTCTATTAAAAAAACATTATCTTAATTATGTTATAAAATTAAATTCGAATCTAATTAGAAAAAAAAAATAACTTATCTATTAAATTAAAAATATTTTAATATTTTTACTATTAAATTTTTTATTTGACTATTAAAATTTATTTTGATTAAAGGTAGATGATTACTTTGGTAACAAAAACAAATACAAAAATCTATTTTATCTGCCTCGTGCAGTTTTACTATAAAGTAAGAGATGAAAATGCAAAAAATTACTACAGAAAATATAAAATATAGAAAGATAAATATATCTCATTAATGACACGGGACACGTATTGACTGTGGAGTACGCAAAGACAGCGACACAAAACAGAAAAAAGTTCAAACAAAAAACTAATTGATCGATAGAGAAAAGGAGACTCGCTAAAGTGGAGACCCAACTGGACTATAGCAGAGAGAAACAGAGACAGAAACAAGCACTGGCGTCTCTTTTATTCATGTTCTTGCTATCTCAGGGCTGAAAATTGCTGTGCTTTTTTTTATATATCTTCACTTCACTTGACGCTGCAATTAACACATAAAACACATTATATCATTAGTAACATTCAAATTCAACCCAAAAATCTAAACCATTGAAACATTATATTAAATTTTAGTCTCTTGTATCTATATATATTATTTCAATGTGAGATCTTTAATTCTAATTAAGTACAGGTACGTACTTGTTGCAGTTGGTGGACATACTGATCTTGTAAGGAATGCTAATCCTACAGCTTCCAGGAAGCTTCTCAGCGTTGGCAGGGATGATTCCGGGGACGTTACCAGCAGCTTGTTTCAAGCAAGTGCAAGCTTGTCGGCGATCAGGTGTGGTTTGAGCAGCGGAGTTGATCTTTCTGACGCCATCGCAGCATATTTGAGGTGGGGCTTTGGCATTAGGAGTCCTTAAGTAGGTAATACATGGAGCCAAGGCACTAGTCACTTGCCCACATGATATGGCTGCTTGGGCCGTCAGTGGGGCTGCAACCACCATGCATAGAACAAGAACGCTAACCAACTTAAGACTGGCCATTGTTTGATAATTGATTATTTTTATTTTATTGCCTACTTCTTTTGTGTTTTTCTTGGGCTTTGATGAGTTTGAGCGTGATTGTGAAGTTCATAGCAGGATTGGTGTTCATATAGAGCAAAATGGGTATAGTGTGAACACTATTAGCCAGATACAAAAACTGGATCTTTAATTAGGTGGCTATTGGACCCTGCTTAAAGGGTGTTTGGATATAAATGTAATTTTAAAAATAAAATTTTAAAAATATCATTTTAAAAAAATTAATATATTTAACTTAATTTTTTTTTAAATTTTAAAACTGAGTTTTGAATTAATTAACTAAATATTCAAAAAATTATTTGATTTTTTTAAATTTTAAAATATCATTTTATGTCAATTTTAAATAGATCTAAACACTCTCTTAATTTATGGCCTATTTCTTAGTTTGTGAATAATTGTTGTTTTAGAAAAAAATTTTCTTAAATAAGTGTCATTTATAGAAAAGACTACATTAATTTTTTTTTTTCAATTTTAACTTTTAAATTTATTATTTTTATTTAATGATTATAAAAATTTGATTTCTTCAATAATATGACTATTTTAATAAATAAAATTTTATTTTAATAAATAAATTTTTCTTTATTTTATTAAAATAATTTATTATATTTATTAATTTATATGTAAAAATCTTAAACGATACTTTTTCGAAAATCGAGGAAATAGCTTTGAGAAAAAAAATATCGGACATCAAAATTTGATAAGACCTATAATTTATGATATAGAAAACCAAATTTTTATTAATTTTTTTTCATTTTTCCAATTACTTTACCATCAATTTGATCATTCCGTGCGAACTAGCTAGGTGCATAATTGATATTATTATACCTAAAATTTTTCTTTATAATAAAGCAAAATTTTTTTATAATAAAGCATTTGTGTAGGGATTTTAAATTTGCAGTCAAAAAATTATATCTAATTTTATATCTCACCCAAATTCATGAATCTAATCAAAGAAAAACTCTATATAGGAAAAAAATAAAAAAAAAACTCAAGTGTCTTCGTTGGTGTAGAAGTTGATTGTAAGAGCGCTTTCTGTCGCAATCCACATATAGCTAAATGCAAATGGTACCAACTCAGCCTTGTGTTAGTTGAGAATTAGGAGACCGTCAAATCTTTATAATTAGGAGAAATTCTTAGGATATATTTTTTTGTTTTTTATCTGTTATTTCAGTTTTTTCATATATATTAAAATATTTATTAATTAGATTTAAAATAATTTATTTAATTTTATTTTAAATTAAGTTATTATATTTTAATTAAATATTATAAGAATAAAATACGAAAAAGTAAATAAATATTATCTTAAAAATTTAAAACGATAATTAAAAATAAAAATTAATAAATTTTTAAAACAGCGGGTAAAATAAAATGGAGGAAATATATGACAGGTTCCAAAATCAAACAACATGATCTATGGAGTTATAATGTTGATGTCTACTGATAAACATTAGTGTTTTGCATAAAAAATTCACATATAATAAAAATTATGATAAGTGAAACAAATATTATATTAGGATCAGATAATTTTATCACTAGTTTTTAATAGGTTCCATTTAGTTTCTCCAAGTAAATATGTATATCAAGTGATTTGAAATATAAAATTAATAAAAAATATGTATTTTAAAATGAGAAAAATATAAATCAAGATTTAAAAAGATATCACCCAAAATTTAATTTGAATGATAAAGGATTTAGAGTTTTTGAAGTAAATACTAAATTTAAATCATCTAAATATAGTTAAATATTTAATCCATCACAAATAATTATTATGTCTTAAAAAAATAAATTTTCTTTTTTTTTTAAGACTAATTATTAATATCATAGTCCATATGAGAACAACACAACACTATTAAAAAAATAAAAATAAATAAAAAAGGGTCCAATAATGTAATGGTATGGAGCAAAATTATAGGATTATTGATTAAGGCATGTGGGTGTGAACTGTGCGAAGCAATGTTCCACACTTTTGTTGAGTACTGCTGCCATGTTATCTGTTCTCGTTTTTCCATGAATTGGAATTACAAGAAAATTGTTGATATGTCAATACAGACATCATCGAACACTCCGATTTTGTGACACGTATCATCTTGATATTACTCTCAAGTCTCCTTTTTCAAATCATCTGCGTTGGTGCTCTGACTTCAACTCCATATCCTCACTTTTCTCTCTCTCAGAGACTGTTGCTTATTCATTTATTGCTTCGAGATGGTATCAGCCCTCTCCCTCTTCCTGTTTCTTAATTGCTTTGTTTTCTTTTGTGGTGTCGGTGAAAGTTACAGTGCAAACACCTAACCAAAAAATTTTGAGTACAAATGTCAACATGCATAAACACAACTAGAACAATAGCTTCGGGGCAAACAGAAATGCACTAAACCCTACACATATACTTATATGTTTCATTTTCACATGCATATAAATATATCAGATCAATTATCTTTATAAAAAAAAAGATTTCAGTGCCATTAATTTGGTTACAGTAGATCATTTAATAGATTTTATAAGGGGCATAGTAGTCAAACAAAAACGAGGAGGCAATTTAGAAGACGTGAAACAAAAATTGCAGTATATGTTGCGAATTTGCAACTGCGAAGCTGTTCATTGTAGCTGAAACAACAACTTCATATATGGGGTTTTGGCAAAACAAGAGAAGAAAAGAAAAGAAAAATAATAATTTGCTGTGGGCGCTATTTATTTTGTTAGGGTTGAGGGGCTGTTATGCTAAAAATATAATAGTTTCTGCTGTGTAAATTTTTTAGAATTCAAAAAAAAATTTATAAAATTTTTTAAAAATTATAATATTATAATATTTATTATAACGAATCCAATAACATATTTTTTATACGAAAGAAAAATTAAATGGATTTAAAAACATACGTTAAATCTAAACTATTAGATTTTAACGGTCTAAATTTAATATATTTATATTATATTTTTTGAATTCATTTAATTTTATTTCATATAAAAATATGTGATTAGATTCGTTATAATAAATATTATAATATTATAATTTTTAAAAAAATTTACAAAAAATATTTTAACTCTAAAAAATTTAAACAGCAAAGATTATTATGTTTTTAATACAGGAGCTGATGTAAAATATATATATATATATATATCTGAGATTTTTTTTAGTTTAGGGGCGGTGACCCTACGCCATAACATGTGATACTCTGTCAATATATATTACTTGGTTATTGTTCTTACTAGTATTAAATATTAGTGTTATCTTTTTAAATGAAAATTGAACTTATTTTAATTTAAAATTGTTTTTCGGACAAAAATAATTATTTGTAAATTTTGAAAAATAAAATCTTAATAATGCAGTGTAAAAATCTTATATATGCTAGATTTTCAACATTCAAAAATTAAAATCACTTGGATGCTGATTGAGATACACGAACCAAAATCTATTTACCTTTCACGTTCTTTGGCGTGAGAGATTTATCACCGGACCAAGTGCCAAGTGAGCAACGACTCAGGTCCGTTCAACAAGTATATGAATTCGATAATTTAATTACTAAGCCAAAGATAATGTTGTAGAAAATTTCTCCAACTGAAATTAGCTAGACAAGGAAAATTGTTTGTTTTATATATAGGTTGGGGTTATATTATTAGTATTAGAATTATTGCTCATCATGGATGCATAACCATACCATATCTTATTCTCATGTTCATCGATTTTGTGTGTTAATAGAGCCTATTACATCGATCTAATACATAATTTAATTTGAAGACTTTTCTAATAATTACAAATATAATATGATTAAGTATTATTTAAGGAAATGCAATTAGAAAAAAAAAAAAAGAAAAGTATATTTATATATATATAAATTTAGGCCAATACTCCATTAAATGCTCGTAGTTAGCAAGTATGTCTGTATATGGCCACTGGCAAGTGGTCGAAACCAGAAACCAGAGGGACTGTACATATATAAAATGAAGCACCTCATCTTCAACTTTTTCTATCTGAACATCAAAATTAAGAATGAAGTAGAAAACCCCCATTATTGCTTCCAGTTGGCACTTGGCAACGGCTTCCAAAATTCGAAAAAAGTCAATCAGCTCCTCTTTCCACCAATAATAAAAGACATCAAATTGATACGCTACCAGCGCGAATTTTTATTTTTTTTAAATCATATATTTATATTTCTGCCTCATGATTAATAAAATTAAATTTTATTTTAAAATTTTTTATTATTCCTTTTAATATATATATTCTCTATTAATCTTAAAATCTCATCATGAATATAAATATATCTTATCACTTGAATTACACATCATTAGTCTGCGTCATTTGATATTAAAAATTTAATTTTAACACAAAATCAAACATTAATTAATTCCATGTGAGAATTAATTGAATGGGATGGGATACTGAAAACAAAAGTATTACTAAATTAAGCATTGAATGGCCAACAACTCTCGTGAATGAAGCAATTAATAACGTTAACTTGTTTGTTGGCCAAATAATAAAGTAAGATTAATTTTAAAATAAACATTAATATTTGAATTTCATTCATAAAATTAATATTATAGAAGATAATGAGACTTTTCTCTCAATTTTTTTTTTTTAGAAAATGAGATTAATTATTAGTTGATAGTTTATTATTATATATGATTATTTAGTAAATGACATTAAAAATATAATTTATTTATAATATATGATTATTGATTATTGCTGTTAAAATATTAAATAATATTAAAAATATATTTTTTTATAATATATTATTATATATTTTAATATGTGATATAAATTTTAAAAATAATAAAATTAATATTTGAAAAATCAATAATAAAATTTGTCAATAAGAGAAAATAAAGATATTTTTAGTGTATGTGTATACAAAATGGTTGGGGCAAGGGTCCACTTGTCCTTTAATATAATGGGATTAAAATTGAGACTTATTTATGTGAAAACTTTAAACCTTTATTTTTTTTAGTTGATTAGTTTTTATTAAAATTTTAATTGGGACGATTCTAATAAGGGAATATTACATAAATAGACTTTTTTTATTTTTTTTTTCAATTTTTCAGTTTTTTTTTACTGTTTTTTAGTATATATTTGATAAATGTGTTATATATTTTTGGTATATGTTGTATTTTTGAATTATGCAGTATTTTTGAAAAAATATTTTTAGATATGTAGTATTTTTAAATTTTTTTTTAACAATAAAAATGAAATATTTTTTATTTTTTATTTTTTGATATTTTTGAAAAAATCCCTTCTAATAATACTAAACTAAATGTCTTGAGTCTATTATTTTCATCCTTAACGGTAACATTAGGTAAGCAACTCTTGGGCCAGAAGCCCAGAGGTTCTGGGATAGGCTTAGCTTTGGGTTTGATTGCTGTTCTGGATTTGGCTATAACTATCACCGTAAATTACAAGCATTCAAAAATTATCATTTAAGTGTTAATTTTGAGAATTAAACTTTTTTTTTTTAAGAATTAAAATTGAATTTTAATCATTAAAAATAGTAAATTCTTCTACCAATTAGGTTAATTTTCAAAATTAAAATTAATTTATTTATTTTTATTAAATTATCTTGTCAATTACGCTAATTCTCAAAATTAAAAAATTATTTTTGACAGAGTAGCCAAAAGACAGGTTGTATGTATGTACAAATTAATTGCCAATTTTTGTAAACAAGAGTATGAAATAAGAGGCTCAATTTTGTTTATGCTTTTATGCTTTAGTATATGTTGTATTTTCTTTTTTTAAAAAATATAAGATAAAAAAAAAACAATATTTGAAAAAAAAAAAAAAAGGTTTTGGCACTGGGTCCTCGAAAAAGACTTGAAAACAATTTCTGCATCATATATATAACTCAGTTGCAAACGACTGAATTTCTTAGACGATAAATTCAACTACTGAGTGGTTGGGACCGCTTGGATGAAAAATAAGAAGTGTCTCAACAAAAGAATCCTGAGTCTATATTATAAATATATGAAAGGCAAACCCTACATCCTTCTATTACTTAACAAAGAGAACTCACTTCTCTACAAAAATTCACAGCTTGCTCAAGAAAACAGAATTGACCTCTGAAAGTGGGAGAAAACCCACTCAAAAAAAAACCTACAAAGCACATCCTCATCCATTCAACCCCGCTTACATAATTTTGAAGGTTAATATGCAAGAAGACACCAATCTACACACATCAAAAACCTATGTTTTTGCGCATGATCATATCTGTGAGCTTAGTAATTCAGTAATGAATATTTCACTCTCAAAACAATTTTTCCTTTCTCCACACCAAGCTTTCCTCCAGTAACCAACCAATGGCCTGGAGGATCTTGCGGCCCCTTGCTCATCTCAGAAGTATCAACAAACTTTGCCAACTTCTTGCCTGCAGTGTTTTCAATTGAACCCGAACTCGAGTCACCAGAGTTGGTGTTATTTACAAAAGGAACTTTTGACTTGTCATTTGGTGCATGATCCCATAAAGATCTTCGTATTGTGCAATTGGGTAGCCTGGAATACAGAAGTTTCATGTATAAGACATTTCTTGACCCAAAATCCCACACCCCAAGCTGAGCTCCTGTGACTATGTAGACACCAGAGAGATCCCCTATAAAACTTTCAGAGGTCTCAATCGGTGCAGTGCTCACGTGAGAGAAATTCTTCCATTTCACTGGCTCAAACCATCGACTATCCTGTTCCTCAGGTCCCTGCCACTTGAGGGCACCAATTGCAACATGGGTGTCCCAATACGGAAGGAGGAGTTTTGGAAGAGATGATAAGTGCTGAATATGAAGACTAAGTCGATTCTGCTTGGCACCTTCCAGGGATAATCGCATGCCAGTCACGGGCTTGCGTCCAACTGATATCTGCACTCAATAATATGCTAAAATCAAAAACAAAGTTTTAATAATATTTACCAGTTATCTTAGTTGATATGTTTTCCTAGGTTATTTAATTGATACAACAAATACTTGCAGGTGGAGAGCCACAAGTCTTTGTAAGCATCTAATTTCACATCAGAATGACCAATTATCATGTCCTAAAACATTTGAACTTCAAAGCCAGGGAATGATTCAGACAGTTTTAGAACACCGTCCAAAAAATTCAAAAGCTACATCAAATGCAATGGCATAATTCCAATTTTCATTGAGAGAACCAAATGTTCAATAAATGATACAGAATGGCCAACCAACTATTTAACTTATCATAATATTTCAAATAATAACTTTAGGTTGCATCTGCTACGCATAACAAGATAGGAACAAATCCTCTTTGTCTAGTATTTGGTGAACTTTCTTGCCTCAATAGTGACATTTTAGAGATTTACAATATACTCCCAAGTGTTCAAGGGATTCACAACCAAAATATTAAAATCAAATATCTAAATAAAAATAAAGTTTAAATTAGTTTTATGATAAAACCATAATAAAATACAACACAATAACATTATTATTATTATTATTATATTAAAATTACATAAAATATATAAAACCCTAGAAAAATTAAAATAATATAAATTAAAACTTTTATTTTTAAATTGTATACATTTAAAATAAGAAATTAGTAATATTAAAATATACAATTATCCATTGTGGTTAAATTAAAATGTACATTATTTTAATTTTTTTATTTTATTTTATTTTATTTTATACATCTTCGTCAATAAAAATATTTTATGACTAGAAATAATGGGTAATTAAAAGTATTGTAGTCATTTTAACATTTTATTTTGTCTTTTACCTTATAGTCTATTTCACAATTAACATATTGTCTCATCCTGCATGCTAAATGCTGCCTTAACAAAATTTAGTAAGCTATCAAGCCTCATAGCTATTGATGGAAGCTGAACCAGCCCTAGGCTATAGAAATGTGAAAACTCGAGAGACATAAGAATGGAATAAAATCAAGCTGCTTGGTTTTCCATATTTCCCTGATTCACTTCCAAGGTAATAACATGGTTGTAGACTTGTGTGTAAGAAAATTTTGTGAAGAAGTGGTCAGAGAAAAGAATGCAGTCACACTTTGTAGTTTGTACCACGCCAAGACCTTTGGAAGGGTATGTACTTGTACATAGAGATCACAACACCTTGCAATTCCACCAGAGGAAGATTCATTGAATAAAAGTAGAAAGACAAGAGAGAAGCTCTCTCATTTGAAAGAAGGAAAACAGTGAGCACAACAGTATTTTCTGCATAACTGCAGTAGCTGAGGAAGGTTTGTCTTCTTACCAGACTTGGCAAGTTTTTCTGCATATCCTGGGATTGAATTATTATTGCATATAACTAATATTCAGGCATACAACTTAATTTTAACAAAGTATAATTCTTTCATCCTGTTTCCCCAACATGGAGCAAATAGTTGTGCTATATTTCACTTATGCACTAAACAATTCAAAGAAGGCCATAAAGAATGCATACCTGCTCCTGGCTAACATAAAGTTTTGGCCCCATCATGCTGAACTGCAAAGATGGGCAAACAGGTTCCTTTCTTTGGTGGCCAGGAATATTTTCTTGTACAGGAGCCCATATTCGAGGAATCTGGAACTCCAGAAAATACCTCAGCTCTTCAATCTGGGGTTTGTCTACATAGAATTATCAAAAAGAAGAGAATAACAATCAGGAAGAGTACTTTGATATTAGCCACACAGCATACAAAATAAGCAGTGAGCTACCCATTACATTCAAGGTATAGACCAATTGCACGAGTCAGATGCTCCTTTCCAGGTACCCCATTGAGAAGATCTGTGATAGGAAAAAAAGTCATCTCAATGATGTCTGGAGAGGATTTTACAGTTCTAGCCCAACGGGCATGATTTTGTTCCAAATCATCTCCTCCCCTCCTCCGAAAAATGACCGTGACATCCTGTATTGACAAAAGATTTCAGAAAACTGAAGCCTCCATCTTCATTCATCAGATTAAAATCTAGCACCAAAGCAATTAATAATGAGAATATTCCACTCTTATAGATATGAAATTTTGGTCATTTATGCTCATTAAAAAAAAAATTGTCATGAAGGAAAGCTAATTAGACGCATATCAAACCAAATATGTCACGTCAGCAATCTACATGCAAATCCTATTCAACATATGCCATAAACTTATGTATTAAATACATAATTGCAGTTTATGTGATCATTGTGGTACAAAATCATTGCAACTAAATATTAATGCAAAGAAAGGACCACCAAGTCGAATCAAAGGATTAAATGCATCTCACACACTTCATTAATGCAATTAGAGAACTCATGCAGGGAAATCAAATGTTCAGATGAAGGAACTGGGTTCAGTTTAGCATATTGATAGCTACTTATCTGCATGGTGCACAGATAGTTTAAGTTTGCCATTAGCCTATGTCTACACCAATATAATGGCAAGAATGAGACTTATCTATTCAAAAAAAATGACACCACAAAAAAAAAAATAGAGAAAAAAATACATCATCAAAACTTAAGTGAGACAACAATTCCAACAATAGAAATATAATGACTACTGCATACTTCTTTGCCAGTAAGATATGGAGCACTCGTAGGTTGTGGATATATTCCTTGACTGTTAAATATGCCAGAATCACCACTCTGTAATTCAAGAATAATATAGAATGAGCCAACAGTTATAATGAAGCAAACTGGATCAAGGAAGAAAACATTAAAAAAAAAATTGGATACTAGCCTTGTCCTTGATTTTCATAGGACCTGAACTTATATTACTCTCTGTGTCAGAGAACCTCTGATTTCCAATATCCTGAACATAATTCTTAATCTCCATGATTGATAAGGGAGATAACTGATGTTGTTTAACGTATATCATATCCTTGCCGCCAATTGTTACAGATGTGATAACATGTGTTCCAAAATTTTCAATAAAGCTGTCAAAAACAGTTGGTCATAGTTAAGGACAATTTGAAGCTATGATGCCAATATTCTCCTTGAAAAATGAACTTGCATACCTTGCCAAGGATGCAGGGTCCCAACGATTTGGGACAGCCCGTTTAACATTTTCCTGCAACACTAAGGGGGATTTCATAAGTTGGACCTTGGCAAGCGGAATATAAAATCCATCCATTGAGAGGGTCTTTGTAGCTGCAGCATCAATATGCTTTGAACCAGTAAAACTAAATGCAGAATTGAAACTACCAAGGGGATAACTTCCAGATATATTAGCCTTTTGATTGAAGTACTCCACCATCTGCAACCATGCAGTACGAGAAGTGGATTAGAAAAACTTTAGGTGATGCAATTCATGTTTAACAGCATCAGATGTGAAAATATGAATGTTATTCATTTGGAATCAAATCTACAGCACCAAGTAAATTAGCAACTACTTCTCTCTCTTTCACGCTTAGCCCTTAACATTCAGTTCACAACATCATTTAGCCCTGAATAATTCAAAAAGCTAAACCTTAAACTCTATTTATAATTTAAAGTACAAGTCCCTTGTGCTAAATAAAAGTTCAGAAAAAAGCAATTTGGTCTTGGGGCATGTTGAATGGTGTAATAATTGCCATCTGCACAAAATGAAAATTATACAAGAAATCATCAAATAGAAAGGAAAAGGAAAATTTAGTGACTCAAGTTAAATTCCACTTTGAGCAAAATAACTCAAACAATGAATGATATAGAAGCGTGATACTGGCAGTGAATGAAACCGAGCCTAGCCTTTACATGGTTAAGCTTGATTGAGCAGAAACAGAAATTGAGTTTTACTAGAGTTTGTCCTTGGCTCAAGCTCAATTGTTCTACTTTAAGCCCCATAAAGTGATATGTATCAAGCTCAATCCCCTTCAGATGCTTAACTGAGCTCATTCATGTAATGCATTCACACAAGTTTCAAAAGCTAATCTACTACACCACCTCAACCGCTAAATCCCCCCCGCAAGAACTGAACTATACATATATATATATAACATAAAAAATAAAATAAAAAAAACTAGGGAACTGAAAAGAAGACACATAGTGTAGATAGCAGCATTCCACACCTCATAGAAAGTGCAAACACCAGAACTCTGTCGACCCTGAGAATCCAGAGACTTATTAATATCTCTGGAAATATTGGGCAATTCTATATCATCATACAAATAGAGATTTCTAGTATGTTCCTCATCAATCTGGACCACCTTAGACCCTGCTGTTCCTTTACAGTACAACAACCTCGTATCGAAGTTCACATCGAATCCTCTCCCCAGTACCTGCACAGAATTCATTGCCGTGTGCATAGCCGAAGCATTTGCACTTGCATTTCCAATTGCATTCTCCCCCATTTCTCATCACAAAATCCCCCTTTTCCCTTCCCGATTCCCTTGTTATTTCCCTAAAATCCCAAATCTCCGTTTCGATTAGTCAGATTCATGGTTGAGCAAATTTCAAAGCTTTTCGTATTTGAAGAGACTCGGCATGTTCAGATAAAAACCCATATCCAAACCAGCATCACCTCTCTAGTTTATATGATAAAACAAGAGTTGACTCAAAGACCAAGTCTTCGAAGAGGAATTTGAATCGAGAACCGATGATGAGAATTTTCAAGAATTATATACATAAAATGCTTTCTATCTTCTCTGGATCTTGAATTCCATTGAAGATTATCAAAACCTTTTCTTTCTTTTTCTCTCTCTCTTTCTACTATTTTACTCCCCTTCTTTTACTTTTTTTTTTTCTTGTATTTTCTCTGCGTCTACTGTGTACTTTTCTTTCTACCATAGGCATCGGCTTCCAGTCTTTTTTTTTTTACTTTATTTATTTATTTTCACCAAACGCAGTGATATTAAAGTGTTTGTTTGCCGGAGAGAGACTGATCGTTGTATTCTTTAGGATTGCGACGCGTGGATTATAGTATCAATCTAACGGTAAGAACTTAACATTAGTCAATGGATTTGATACTCATTATCTCAGAGAATCGAACTGACAGCTGCTGTGCTGATGCTTGAGTTTGGTAAAGTTTCTTTTTCTTATATGTATATTTAAAAAAAAAAAACAAAATTCATCAAATAAAATTTAAGACTTCAGTTCAAAAAATAAATAAATAAAATTTAATTAAACTTTTGAATGTACTCAAGTTTACCGTCTCCAAAAATGACATTACTATTAAAATTAAATGAATTTCATACTCAACTGAAATATAAAATTATTTATAAATAAATATTTTTAGGGACAATTTATTTATATATAAATAAATTTTATGAAATTTTATATTATATTCTTGAACCCCATTAACATTGTGGCTTATATCATTACTAAAATCAATACAGTAATTAAATTTTAATTAATATAAATAAAGATCATTATTCAATTTTGATTTATTTCAATAAGGATACTAATTTAGGTTTAGATAAACTTTCAAATATGATAACCAAGTAAAATTTTACAATTAAAAATACACTATAGCGTTTTCTTACTTAGTCTATATGTAAAAGATTTAACTAAATTTCTTAAGAAATTTGTCTATCATTATAATAGTGACCTCATGGATACAAAAATAAAATGCAATGAGTGTAATAAAATTTATTAACCAACATTTTGTTAATTCGACTATAAAAAATTTGTTTATTTTAATTAAATTTTAAAATTTGAGTATTTAAAATGAAGAAAATATAAATCATAAATTTTTTTTTTTTTATTATTCAATTTAACTCGAATTTGGATTAACCAAAACCGAATACTGGGTAATTTCACTTAAAAAAAGAAATTTATCAACAAAATTAAAAATTATGTGAAAAAATAAGCCCTTGTTATAAAATGAAAAATTAAAAGAAATAGGATTTTGTATAGTCTTGCTTTCAAGGGAGGCATGATAGCACAAAAGGTATTCATTTATTTTTTATGAGCTTCATTTATTTATTTTTGAGAGGAACAAAATTTCAATAATTTTTGTGACCAGTAATTCTAAAATTTGAGTAACATGTATTAGAAAATGATAGATTTTTATTTTTATTTTACATATTTAAAAATTAAAGAATTTTAGTAAATTGAGAAAAAATAGTATTTATTGGATAAAAATGATAGAAAACTAAACAATATTACAATTTAACCTTGTGTAAAAAAATGTCATATTAAAAATGTATATGCAAGAATTAAGAGGAGATGAAGCGAAGCATAGCAGTAGTACATGTTTCTGAATAAATTGTGTGTCGGTGGCTAAAAGATGCATGCATATGGTGCCCCACCACCATTATTTAAAGCTCTTCACCTTATAATTTCATAAAAACCATAAACTTTTGTCAGCCTATGTTACCAGTTTGTTCATTACTTCATTATTCATCAAAAGGAACATCATCTCACAGTAAGTAAGATACAGTGGCTATGAATAGAATTTCCTACCCAAAAATCACATGTATCTTCTCAAACTTTTAATATTTTTCCACATGTGGGGGAGTACTTCATTCATTTGAGTTCTAATTATATATTCAGTAAAAATTTTATGAATTAATATTTGATAAATTAATAATGTTTATTATATAATAATTTTATATGATTTTAATTTAAATAAATTAATACTTAATTAATTAATATTTTTTTAATTAATAGAATTTATAAATTTTAACGATATTAATTTATAGGGATTTTACTGTATATAGGAAAATAATATATATGTTTATTCCAAGGACTAGAGGTTTTTTTTTTAAATTATTCTAATTTAATTTTAGTTTGCATTTAACAAAATTTTATGGATGAATAGATAAAGGAACCTTTTGTTTTGGGATTATTTTTGGATAAATAATACTAAAACTCATCAAATTTTTTTACTAGTAAATATTTAATTTTTTTTTAAATTAAAAGTCATTTGAGAATTTTCGATTAAAACTTTATCACAGTGACTGAGTTAGCACTCCACATTGTATCCACGTAAAATGAATTTTAGTGAACACTTTAAAAAATTTCAAGATTTAGTAATTTTAAAATTATTTATATTTTTTACCTTTTATTTTTTTAATTATTTTTTACTTAAAATGTTATTTTAATTTTTTAACAAAAATATTACTTTAATTATTTTATATTGTTTCATCAAAATAATCTTTTAATTTTTAAATGTAATATTCTTATAATTTAAGTTATATTTAATTTTCATAAATTTAGACAACTATGAATACAAAATATAATAATTGTTTTTTTTTTTTATTTAAATTATTTTTTAATTTTTAAATAAAAATATTTTTCTAATTTAAACTTATTAAATTAGAAGATATTTTTCTAATGGATTAATGATTATTATATCTATTAGATGAGTTTAAAAATTTATATAAATTCTCATACAAAAAGCAATATTTCAATAATTAAAATTTAAAAATCTTTTAATAAATTAATAACTATTTGATCTATTAAATGATTAAAAAATTTAAATAAATTTGTGTATATAATGTAACAACTCAATAATTAATATTTAAAATTTATTAGATTATCTCATATTTAAATTAATAAAAATTTATTTAAATTTTAATGTGACAAATTCTTCATTTTCTTTTTAAAATTTACCATAGAAGAATATTTTCACTAAAAAAATTAAAAAATATTTTGATTAAAAAAAGTAATCAATAGTTTTAGATTTATAAAATGATTTTTAATAAATTTTATTGTTTCAATAAAATTAAAAGCAGTAAAAAAATCTTTTTAATGACCATATTAAAAAAAAATATTAAATTTTGGTGATTTTTAGCATCATTTACCCGATTATTTTCAAAGATTAGAATGCTGAAAGCAACAAATGTCATTCGTCAATTACGTTTCTTGAAATTTCTTCTTACCTGCCCAGCACTCAACTGTACCAAAACGTAGCCGCCATGATCCGCAAACTGAAGCCCATACCATAGCTTGAGTCCTGTTCGTATCTTATGTCACAAAATTATCCGTAACTCCACTGGCAAAGATCACATCACAGAAGTCTACTATATTTTCATGGATTATCTCATATCGCCGGCAACAAGACGACATACAAGAAGCCATGCAATTGGACAGAAGAGCTAGTCAAGAGTTTTGACCATCACATCACTACAAGTATCTTCAGAAATCTTAAAAATATAGTCCATGCATGTGTTTAATACCACCATAACCAAATCAATTTTACTTTGTGACTAAAACTTCACACGCATCGACATCTACTTTATCTCCATTTAGTTTGAATGTAGAAATGCTAATCCAGAGGCTAGCATTTCTAAAAAGAAAAGAAAAAAAAAACGAAAACAACAGTTCAACTCATGAAGCACACCAGTCATCAACCAGCTTATCCTTTAAAATATTGTCTAGAACTAGGATATTACACGTAATCAGTATGTGGTGTACCTATCATTTGTGTCGCTCTGCAGCTATTGAAAATATTGTCCCATAAGCATCAATGCATTATAAATTTATAACTGTTTTTTAAAGCCAAAATCAAAAGACTGAAAATGGAACGCCAAGTTGCATCACAGTAAAATATTTGTGGAGAATGTAAAAATGATAGGGGCATAAATTTTCTAAATCCATGTATCTGCTTCACAACAAGGTGAACAAATGATTTAAATAGTGATCTACTTGTCTTTTTATTTACCAACTGAGTTCTCTCATCAACATCGTTTTTACAACCATTTTTTTCCTTTGCTAACCGCCATCATCACCTAATTAATTAACCATATTCATTTGTAATATATATCTCCATGACAGCACAAATTTCTTTGAGCTGGAACAAGAGGAAAATATTCCAAAACTTTACCCACTCATTGAGAGTTCCTAGTCCTCTTAGCCGTGAACAATTGGCGAAGAAAAGCAAACTTTCCTCTCGCACGGGCAGAAAATACAGTCAGAGTGCCATTACTTGATGTCGCTGCCTCATGTGTATCAGATTCTGGCATAGATGGTAGTGGAGAAAGAGTGAAAAGGAATGCATTAAGCATGCGGATGATCTGACCGAAGCTAGGCCTCAAGTTGGGGTCTTCAACCCAACATGACTGAATGATAAATGCAAGATCAGGGGATATGTCCTCCGGAAGACCGGGCCTCTCTTGCTGCATTCTCAAAGACAAAAGTTAATGGGTTAAATATATAGAATTTAGTTGTTACTTGTGACATCCATAACACCAAATGTAACTTCAGCAAAGATAATCCTCCAAAAGTATGAGCAGATGACATAAGAAAACAAAATATCTTTCTTTATGTAAGACTAAATTTAGTTGGGGCACGTGAAGAAAAAAACTTAAGAAGACTTCAGTTAGAACATTTGAACACATCGTAATAGAAAAAAAAATGTTAAATCTAAATTAATTTGAAAGAGAAGAATACAATACGATTTAATGGCACTACAATTATCAGAATTATATAGTCCAAAATCATTTAGAGTGAAAACAACGAATTATATAGCATATCCTAATTAATTTTGAGATTGAAGTTAAGTTTATGTAAACATTTGGTATAATGATCCCAACATCTAAGTTACACATCCCAAATTAAGTGAATGGAAAAAATATAAACATGTGTACATATGAACAATATCTTGCAATTTTTTCACCTTGAAAGCAGCTGCATAAGCGGCCTGCAAATTCGACATGCCTTCAAATGGCATGCGGTTAGTCAGCAACTCCCATAAGACAATACCAAAGCTGTAGACATCAACCTTGTTATTGTAATGCTTCTTCTCACCCTGCCGCAAAGTCACAGTGCTATATAACTGCAAAGCCATTGTTAATAAAACTGTATAAGAGCTGAAAAATAATGCAGCAAAAATTATCCTTGCAAGAAAATAAATACAACGATGAAAAATGGTGCTAAAAGAAAATGATTCCAGCCAAGTCATTTAACACCCATATCTCAACTGAAATCAAAGAATATCAGTGTTGTAAACTTTCACCCAGTTAGTGCTTCACGGTCAGTGTGATCCCATCATGCAAAATCATAAGCAACATAGATGAAACAAATTGAATCTTTAACAAAAAAATAAAAAAAAAATGGAGAGAAAGCAAAAATGTGTTGCATATTTGTTTTTAAACATGAAAATTAGTCAAAAGAACTTCCAGTTAGTTTCTCCACCAGGGCTACCAAAAAAGTGTACAAGACGAGGAACTTTTGCCAAAATGAAAGAGGAAAATAACCATCGATTGAAACTATATCCTGTTGGTTAAGAAGAGTATTAATTTCATTTCCCCATAAAGAACCTTAAACATCTTCGTTAATCACATCAGGTCATATCAAATCAAAACAATCAAATTACATGAGAAAGAAGGCACAAACCTCAGGAGCCATCCAGCGGTAAGTCCCAGTTTCAGCAGTCATCATTTCAGTCACAGATTCTTCTCTTGCAAGACCAAAATCTGCAAGCTTCACAGACTTCTGATTTGCCGTAAGCAACAAATTATCTGCATTAATGGGTAAAATTTAACACATTGGTGAAAGCTTAAAATATAAACTACATTGGATGCCTTGTATCATCCAGGAAACAGAATCCACTCTCTTTCCAATAGCACAGATTTACAACAATGTTACCTATGTTTTTAACCCCAACTCTAGCAGCAAGATCTGTACATTTAGAACTACAAAAAAACACTAAATAAGAACTGAAATCAAGCACCATTAGCTGTTTGAATGATCTAATTGGATTACGCATTTGTGTAGTAATATTAGAAAAATAAGAAAAAAAAAATGGTGTATGACATTTCCATCAATGCCTCTTCTTCCTAGTGCTAGTTGCAGTTAACTTCAGCGTTGACGCAGTCATAGATCAGATGAAAAATAAGCATGATTCTAGATAAGCTTTCTCTTTTATAGGAGAGGAGAGGTAGACAAAATAAAAATATTATGTCGTCTCTAGTTGCAGCGATAGGGCATGGTCTGTAGGGGTCCATAACCTTTCTGGGCCCCATAATCTCCAAGGAATCGCCCTTCACCCCAGCACCCCTGCCCCCTAGTCTGAAGTTCTAGATCCATCACTGATCGTCCCCACATAAGTACCTGGTTTAAGATCTCTGTGTATGATCCCATTTGCATGCAGACATTCCATCGCTCGTGCAATGTCAAGGGCAAAATTTAAGGCCACAAGAAGTTCTAATTGTTTTGGACGAATAGTAACCAAATATTTACGGAGTGACCTCCCAGTTAATAGCTCAGTTACTATCACCATATGTGGATCCTTACAAGCTCCAATAAACTGCAAAGGAAAAAAATATACTGTACACAGTCAAATGGAAAGGAAAGGACAAGTGACAAATACAAGAAAGAAACATCAATAATAACATTACAACAACAAAAATAATAAGGAAACATCAAAGGCAAAAAAAAAAAAGATCTTTATGATGATATGCAAGTGAATAATAACTGCATAAAGGAAACCTCCCAGGCATACAGTTATTTCCAATGCTCACCTTGACAAGATTCTCATGTTCTACTCGAGACATCATATTAACTTCACGGGCAAAACGATTCTCCAACGCAGCTCTTTCTTCTGAAGTGCTCCCTCGGTGAAGCACTTTGATAGCAACAATTTGATCCCCATACCTGGAAAAAATATTCGACTGCATCTACATAAAAAGGACACTAGCTGGCAGAAAAACTACTCTTGGACACTCGGTGCGAAGGCACGACTGCACATTTTATTCAACGGAACAGGATCTAGTAATAGTTTATACAACCAAAATTATGCAAAAAGTTAAAGATGAAAATCATTCTTGAACAAAAAAAAATACAAATATCATTTACATGCCAATCAGGTATATAGATCTCAGTTATACATCAAATTAACAATATAATTCCAGCAAGTATGATTTATAGCCCTTTAACTAATGGATTTTCATATCAATTATCATACATAAATTACTTTCAAATTACATATTCATTCTAACAAGAAAAACAAGTTACTTAAGGGGCATTATATAATAAGACTTTGTTCAGAATCCAGCCATAGCTACCATTACTCACTACAGAAATATTTACCTTAAATTTAAAATTTAAGAGGGAAAGTAGAAGGAAAAAAAAAGGAAAAAATATACAGTAAAAAAGAAAGTCAAAATTCAACACAAAAGCAAAATTGCTCTCGATTAAATCACTGGATAATCATTACATAGCGTAAGCACACAAATACATACAAATATATGTAGGGGACACTGACCTTCCTTTATAAACCTTCCCATGGGCTCCTTCGCCAATTTTGGAGCCAATAAACAATAATTTAGGGTCAATGAGCAGACCTTCATCAATCGACAATTGCTGCGCCGTTATGGAACCATTTTGAGTGACTGTAGCCGTTTCAACCTCGCCGGCCCTCCGTAAAACAGGATGCTGCTGCAGCTCATTTTCTACCTCTTCTCCTGCTGCTCCACGTTCTCTGTTAGTGACGCTGCTTCCGCAACTCATGTTGCAAACCTTGCAGCCTCAAATTATACCCGAATTCCTCATATATTATCACACTCTTTCTCTTATAATCTCCATATTTCAAGAATCAAAATCCCACAAGGTCAACTAATAATCAATATTTTCCCTTTCCTTCCTTCGATTTTGCACATTAAGCCAAAACCAAAATAATTTGATTCCTTATCCTTGCTTTCGCTCTAAATTTCTCTCCGATTATTTCTTGACTTTAATTGAATAAATAAATAAACTTTGGTTCCTTCTTTTTAGAATTTCGCTTCGGCTGGAAGCCTCCTCTTGCGTGAAGTTTATAAAGATGGAAGAAAAAGAAATAAAAACGGAGATGAATCAAAAGCAACTACTTACAGTCGACGTTAAACAAAACAAACAATATCATCGTTTTAAGCTATCATTGAAAGTCAGTAATCAGTACCGGAAATTTTAAGCCTAAGAAACCGATAACGGTAACTCCATTTTATCTCTTTTAGACCGGTACGAGAATTTCGATGAAGAAGATATTCAGAGTACTGTTCCGATGAGGATTTAAAAGTGGGGGTTGAGAGATAGAAAGAAAGAAAAAGAAAAGGAAAAAAGAAGAGGGAGTGATGTTTGAGAGAAATGTGAAGCGCCAACAAGAAGATGACGCGTGGATAGCACAGTAATGAGGACGGAGCTTTGTAGTTTCATGCCATCAGCGAATTGGACGTTCTTGGTCGAAGATAGCTCGAATCGAATGCACCTATCATGTAGCGACAAAAACTCTCGGTTTTCGGCTCGGCTCTTTAGTTTCGTTTCTTCTCGGCCAGTCTATACTCTATTCTCATTTTTGCCTCGTGCCAATTAAAGAGTCAATAATTATTATTATTATTATTATTTTATATCCTTGCATAACAAAGTATTTTGTCTCTGCCCCCTCCTATATTTGATAATTTATTTTATCCATTAATTTTGTCTTATTTAACTTTTTAAGAAAATTTTAGTAGCAAGGAGTAATCATTTTGACACAATTCATATAATTTTTTTTTTAGTATAATTAAATTAAATAAGCAACATAAAAGGGTAGCTCTCTTTTTTTATAAACTTTTCTCATCTTGTCTAAAAATCTACTTCATAACTTTCTAATAAAAATTTTAAATATTAATAGTTAGATATTATTTTGAAAATAATAAAAGTAATTTTCATAATATGATTTTTTTGAAATAAAAATATTCAGATTATAAATTTTTTTCTAAAATCAATTTTAATTCATAAAAACAATATAGCGAAAATTTATTATTATATATTGAAGTAAATATTCTTACATGTTTCCATTTTTTTCCTTCATTTGATTAGCAATTACCAAAAAATAAAAATTAGATTTTTTACCTCTAAATATTTTATTATTTTGTGATTTCTTAAATCTCTAAATGGACAAGTCCACAAACATTTTAATTTTTAACATTATCTCGCTTTGTTCAATTTGAGATTAATTAGTATATATTAGCTAGAATTGCAAATCAATATACATGCATTTATCTCTAAATAGTCAAACCTTCTACACGTCATCAACCAAAGGCCAATCACGTAAAATATGAATTAATATTCTAACAAATTAACTATATATATATATAATATATCATAAAAAAAAAAAATAATACTCCCTCCGTTTTTTTATATAAATATAACCGTTTTTACATAAGAATTAGGAAATAAAATTTTTTTTAACTGATTTTTTTTTTTTTTAATTTGTCCTCAACACATTAATTATTGTTACTTTCATTTTATTATTTTGGTTATCCATGAAAATTGTACTAAGGTGAAGAAATTTATTAAATGATATCCAAGAGTATAAAATGATAAGTAAAAGTCAACAAGAGATATTTTAATTTATTTTTAGTAATATAATTTAATTTAATACAGTACAAAAAATTATTTATCACTATACATAAATTATCATATAATTAATATATTTTACAATTCAGAAAAAAATAAAATAGACTTTGTACTTTAAACAAAATTCATTTCAAGTAAATTTATCTATTTAAATGAAATGTTTAAAATATAAATTTTATCTATATAAATAAAATAGAGGTAGTATAATATAATTAAATCCATTTTTAATATAATTACACTAATAAAAATTATTGAGAATCTTTTTAATATTTTTTAATTTTAATTAAAAGTGTAATGATTGGAATATCACATTCAAATCTCCTTTTATATAAGAATTTTAATTAATTTAATTAGAGATATTTACGTAAATAATTATTTATTTTATAGTTTATAATATTATTTGAACTCATTTACTCTCTTGAGTAAAAAATTATTTCGACTCATTTAATTTTTTATGAATATATATATATATATATATATCAAATTTTCATACACTAATTATTAATATTTTTTTTCCCATTTCTTAAAGGGGTTGTTCAGTAAATCAAAAGCAATGAAAAAGAAAAAGTGTAATTGTCAGAATTTTGATGCCAAAGGGATCGAGCCTTTTATTGGTTCCAAAGAAAAGTGAAAGTGATCGTTAGCGCATTTTTTTATTATTATTAATTAATACAAACTTCACAACTTCTTTGGAAGAAGGATTCATTGTGCCACGTGGCTATATAAGATGGGCAAAATAGAGGAGACAAGTTATGTTGGAACCAGATAGTCCCCATCATTCGTAAATCTATGCCTACTCAGTGATGGTGGATTTGTGGCGCCATGTATCTAATCACCGTCCATTGTGGGGTTCTTGTGATATCCAGATAATGAAAAAAATAAAAAAGAAATTGAATTTTATATTACTTTCAACTCTAAAGTGTTACATTTAATGAGAAGGATTATAAGACACAAACCGCATTATTATTATGATTTAGTTCGAATTGATTTTCATGATCATATAATTGAGGTTAATATATAAATTAAACCAACACAGTGCAATGCATACTTTTACCATGTTACATGTAACAAAAATTATAATTAGCAATAATGAAATTATTAAATATTATAGTATTATATTTTTCTTATTCATATAAAAATAAATATAAATTAATATATTTTTCTTAAGATAATACATAAATTTATCAAAATTTAAGTAAAAGAAACATATTTTCGTCTCACGACTCTCATCTCTTTATTATTATTATTATAATATTTTATATAAAACATTATTATTAATTTTTAATATATATTTATATATTATGTAAAATTGTAAATAGTAAATATTTTTATGCAAATTACTCTTATTATTGATGTTGAAGGATGTCTTACTAGGAAATGATGAAAATGAAAATGTATTTTTTAAGGATATTAAAAATTTTAATGAGAAAAGAAAATATAAATTTAACTTTTTGTATTATAATAAAAATATTAAATTATTAAAATTTAAATTTATACTTAATTTAATAATAAAGTGATTATTTCAGTCTAAAATAAATTATCCAAATTCAAGTTTCACTCAAAATTTTTGATATGGCTTAAAAATTACTAGATTATTAAATAAAATAATAATAAAGTAAAAGGAGATGAAAAATGTGCAATAAAAAAAGTTGACTGTTACTTAATATTTAATGCTATAAACATGATTAGTTGACATTAAAATGGTCTCAATAGTTGTAAAGCAAAGGCTTTAATTAGAATAAAAAAATAAAAATAACGGCTTAACTCTGTGCCTTCCACGCACTTCACTTCTAGTTGATTTGGAATTTTGAAAGTTGAGAGGTTGTGAAGGGCTTCTGACCTAATAGAGAAGAGAAAAAGGGAGTTAATTGTTATCTCTTCGGTGGGCGTTCCAATCAATTTGGCTCAGCTAGCCTAGCTTAGCCTGAGCCTCTCTTTCAGAACCTTTGCCTTTGGACTCTGTTTTGGGTGTAAAGCTCCTATATAATATTACCCATGGTACCGTACGTACTTGCATTTTGCAAGGGTTAGATCAACCCAGTTTTAGATTTATAAATCTTTATAATGAAAATTTTGGGATTTTAATGCTCTGGCCATTAATGAGTAGTCAGTAGATATCTAGATTTTAATGCTTAATGTAACTAATTATCATATGATTAATGTACATATCTAACTGCTTCTCTCTATCTCTTCTCATTTTTTTTAAAAGATAGAATTATTGAGCGTGTCAATTACACTAATATATAATTATTTAATTCATATATATATAATTCAAATAAATTACATTATTTTAAACATGTAAATTTGATTATTAAATTTAATTGAGTTAAATTTTTACACGTTATCTATTTCAAACGATGTTTATAAATTTGAATTCAAAACTAAATTTATCTTAAATAATTCTTTTAAAATAATAAGTGGGTTGATAACTTTTAGGAAGTTTGCTTTAATTTTGTCTATGTTAGTCAGCAACATAGTTGAATTTTGGGTTACCTAAATAACTTAATTTTTTTTAACCATATATATTTCTATTTTTTTTTATGAATAATAAGATTAATTCATATTTTGAGGTATATGATTATTTTTATCAGTATATATATTATTTACGGATCAATTATGAAATCTCATCATAAAATATAAATATATCTTACCAATTATATCACACTTTATTCGTTATAAATAATTGATTGAAATAATTCATAATGCTATTTATAGAAAAATTATAGTTAATAATTAAATATTATTTTAAAAATATTATTATAACTCTTCCACATTTAAAAATTGCACTAATTATTTTATTTGGTTTATTTAAAAGAGCTATATAATTTATTTAGATTAAATAATTATCATTTTAGTCAATTAAATATTGGCCAAAAAGTCTTGAATTCTCACTATTATGGTGTAATTTGTGACGATTATTAGTGGGAGAGTTATAAAAAAAAATTTAATTTAGTGAAAATTACAAAAATAATATTTTGATTTTACAATCCAAAATATTGTGGCTTATTTGTCATATTTAATAAAAAGAACTAATAGCTATAATCTTAATTAAATGATATTAAATTCCTACTTTTCACTCCATAAATTAATTCATAAAATTTTCATTTAATTTAATTATGTTGTATATGGTTATAGTCTCATGTAATTAATTATAATATTTTATATTTTTAAAATTATGATTATCTCATAATCTTAAATATGATAAAAGTATTTGTGTTAATACTTGCACCAAAGTTCCCTTGGGGAAATTACTACTGAGAAGTGAAGTTTTATGAACTAGCTACATGTGTAACAAATCAGGTACAAACAAAATGAATGATATCTGGTCCGCCACGTAAACAATGATATGTAAATGTTGTCGCATATGATGGTTAGTTAGGCCGAACCCTTTTCACTGAAATTTAATATATCAACTTAAATTATAAATTAATTAATAATATTTTAAAATATTAATGTGTTAATTATAATATTCATTTTATAATTTAAATAATAAATTATTATATTTATTTTATAAATAATTATTACTTAATATATTAATTATTATTTGATGTATTTATTATTAATAGTTTATAATATGATAAATTAGATTTACTTCCATGAGATGATTCAATTAATTAACGTGTTAAAAATCTGTGGATACATCTAAAGGCCGCAGACAACGACGTGGCTCTCTTTTGTGCCAAATTCGGTGGTGGTTGTGAAAAGGGGGGCGTTGGTCAATCATCCAACTCAACTCAATTTAATTTAATTTATAATTAAATCGTGATTATAATAAGTATTATAAATTAAGTTGATTTGAATTTTTTTTCAATTTATATTTCATTGATTGAATTAAATATTGAGTATATTAATCCATAAATCGATTCAACTCAATTCGTAATATATATAAGTCAATCAATTTATAATTTTTTATCTAAATCTAAATTAATTTTTTTTCATCTAAGTCTAAATTAAAAATTTAATTTAAATTAGTCCATATAATAAATTAGTCAAATACAATAAGATAACAACACATTTTATCTATCCTTTCTCTTTTTTTTTGTTTACTAAAATTTTGGTCAAACTCCAATAATTTCTCATTATTTTATTTGCCGCCTCTCTCAATTTCTTTGGAACTCAATTTATCAAAATAACCAATTTTTTGAATCTTTGAATAGGTACTCAACTCAAATCTTTCTCTTAAGATCAGTTAGAGCTTCAACAACTTACATTGAATGTTAAAATTTTATATAAATTTATTAATTTTGTAAATTTTTAATTTATAAAAATTTCGGAGATAGTGATAGAATAATATATTATAAATTTAATTAGTTTAATTTATTTGAGTTAATGAATTATTATTATTATTATTATTTAAATTATTTTGGATTGAAAGAATATCAATAAGAATTAGTTGAATTAATATTATATTGTGAATTATTAATTAAATATTAGATTATAAATTATATGAGTTAAGGAATTATTATTTTTTTCATTATAATATAAAATCGAATAATTTAATTTGTAATTTTGGATTGAATTTGATTGATTTTTTTTTACTAAATTTTTAATTTTTAATTAATGAATTGAATTAAATATTGTGTGAAAATCGCGCGAAATTAATTCATGAATACCCCTGTGAGGACTGAGGAGTCATCTAGTGGACGCCATATCAGCAACCAACATGAACATTAAATTAATTACAAATTTATAATTAAACAAAATTATTAAATGAGGTAATAACATAATAATTAAATTTCTATTTTATAGCAATTGAGTTTAAAAATTTAAATAGATTTGAATTTTATTGAAAATTATGAACAGGGGAGAATTGCTTCTTCTATGCAGCTTATCGCATTCAATTCCATAGCGGAGATTTTTCACACCCTTTTAAGATAAAACAGATTAACATCCCTAATTATGTTTCACGAATGGCTTTTTAATGTTTGTAAAAAAGAGTATTTTACTATTCAGTAAAGTAAAAAATAAAGAAATGCAAATTAAATGCATTAACCTATGATAATAAACTAGCTTCAATAGATTATGTGAATCGCTCTTCAAATTAAATGCAAATTCACTGGTAATTTAACTTGAAAACTGAAGGCAATTATGCACGAGCATAGATAATGAAGTTCATGTACATCATCATTTATTTGTTTTTAACTTATTACTCCTTTGGACTGTTGTATAGTTATTAAATTCATTTGTTGCATTAGTGAACGTGTTAGAATTCTAGACTAAACAGTACATTTTGGTATCAATGTGATGACAACACTATTCTTCTGACATGACATTTGAGGAGGGGATGCATATAGTTTACTCAACTTTTGTTTTATTATTATTAGTTTACAAATCATGTTGTGTTATTAGTGGTTACTTATACAGCTTTTGCTTTTGCCTTCTGAAACTTTGCTTGCAGATGATTTTTGAGTCAGACCTTCTCCTATAGGTAATACGTGGAGAGAATGGAACTATGAATGGAATTGCATCTGAACAGCTACGTGTGTTAAACCTATCATGCATGTGTAACCTTCTCTTATTTTAGTGATCATTCATATATCATTCGCCAAGGTAATTTCTTCCTTCTAAGTATTATACCAGATGGTTCTGGTATTAAGATGTTGACCTTGTACTATAAGCTTAGCTTGGTCAATTTAAAAGAGGGGGGCATCCTTTTCTCAAATCTTTCTCATTTTCTTTGTGCTTTAATGGGGATCCTGAATGCGCTGGAACAGTAACAGTAACAGTTGTGTTTAATAGTTGTAGCTTCACATACAATTGGGTCAGGAAAGAATGTTTTATGCTTCCAAGATATAAAATAAATAGATAAAATCATGTAATAAGTGTAACAGAGTCATTTAGTTTTTTTTTTTTTTTTTGAAATTTCTTCTCTATCAGAAACACTGATCCTGCATCCTCTCAACCAAAGGGATATTTTTAATTCATTTATATGCTCTAATCTAGTTCTGAATCTGTTAGAAGTTGCTTGCGGACTAGACTTGATATTGTATCGTCTCATTGATCTGTCATAACTAAGCCGTTTTCCAAATTATCTTCCCTTTCACCTACAGCTGAAGTAAGCTCATCAGCTCTTTTAGCCTGCTGCCTCCAATCAGTTTTAAACAAAGTATACAACATCATTGTAACACAGCTAAATTGTGCTGCCAGTAACCCAAACCACAATCCCCTGAAACCCATTTTCAATTTGAAAGTTAGCAGAATTGCAACCGGCAAGCCAACAACGTAAAATGCATATAAATTTATGCGAGCACCGTCTTTAGGACGTGCAGTGCCTGTTAAGACTCCACAGGCAGCTGTTTGTGGAGAATTACCAATTTCACATAATCCCAGTAGTGGAAGTCCAGTTGATATCAATTCTAGAATCTGTTGCTCATTTGTGTACAACTTTCCCCATACTGAACTAAATGCAGCTGTAAAAACAGCAGCTGTGAGCCCACATGTAAAACCCAAAAGTATCCCAATTATAGCTGTCCATTGAGCTCGAGCAGGTTGTCTGGCGCCTAATGCGTGACCTACACGTGTACTTAAACTGCAACCGAGTGAAAATGGAAATGAATAGATTAAACCTGCTGTCTGAATAAGGATACCAGTAGCCGCAACACTAGCCTTTGGATTGATAAGCAAACCACAAAGAAATAACATTATCTCATACCACCACCACTCCAAGCAGACTGAGATGACACTAGGCACGGCCATCGATAGCAATGGCCGCCAGTCTTGTAAGATGGAAGGAGCTGTAATTCCATGCCAAGGTTTCAATGGTGCTTTCGACAGAGCAACATAAATTAGCAATCCTATGTTCATATTTATTGTATTACAAGCAATTGCTAATGCAACTCCTTTAACTCCCAGATTCAAAGAAATTACAAAGAAGTAGTTAATTGGCGTATGGAGGATCACTGCACCCACAGCAGAAATAGTTAAAGGAGCTGTTAAGCCTTGAGTTCGAAGAAAAGATCGCATAGGGTGAAGAACAGCTTGAGCCATTAACTCAGGAATGCAGAAAACCATATAAACTTTGGCTACGTTAGTGATATCTGGGTCCTGACCTAACCGTAGAAAGATGGGTTCTACATTAAGCCACAACAAGCTAATGGGTAAGGAAACAAGTAAAAGGAGACACAGAGTTTTATGGTAAGTTTGGCTGATGACAGACCATCTTTTGGCTCCATAGGCTTGACCACAAATAGGATCCATTCCCATGGCTAAGCCTTTCATTACTGAGAGGCCTGTGATATTTGCAAACCCAATTGCTAGTGAGCCTCCTGCTAACTCTATTTTACCCATACGACTCAAGAATAGCATGGATATAACAGACCTTGAGAATATGAGTACTGTAGTCAAGATTATAGGGCAAGCAATTTTTCCTAGAGCAAGCACCTCTTCTCCTACCTGCATGGAATTGTATTTTACCCATGTAAATATTTTACAGCTTTCACATATATTAATTGGCATGAATATATATATATATATATATATTTCTCCTAGACTCTCAACCTTTCAAAAATACATTAACTCCCCTCAACGAGTATCCCGTTATACTATTACATCGTTTCATTCAATTTTACCATTAGTCAACCCTAAAATGATCGACAATAAAAATATAAAAATGCTATTTTCCTTTATTTTTAATTAATTACATTTTATTTTTGTTTAAAAATTTTTTTTTAAGGTTAAAAAATTTATTTTTATATTTTTTGACAAATTTAAAAATAAAAATAAATTTTATTTTCAAATTTATCAAAAAATATGAAAATATAATTTTTAACCCTAAAAAATATTTTTTTAAAGCAAAAATATATGATATAATTAATTAAAAATAAAGAGTAATGATATTTATGTCTTTTTATTGCGCTTATTAATTATTTTAGAGTTGATTAACGATAAAAATAAATGAAAAAGTCTAATAGTATATTAAAAAGAGTTAGTATATTAAGTGATTTTATAAGAAAAAATTATAATTAACCTTATCTATATATAATAAGATTCAATTTAGTTCAAAAATCGTTTCATTGTCAAAAAAATAATAATAATTTAAAAAGAATTTATTTATTTATTTATTATGTAATGCATTAGTAGTGATGCACTCATGAGATTTGACTTTTATGTAATTTTAAAATTAAATATAAAAATTTGAAATGGATATTCTGAAATTAAAAAAAAAAAAACTAAGCCAAGTCTGAAGGTCATGTTCCCAACTAAACTCAAAACACAATAATTATATTATCTTGTCCCATAAAAATATATTTATATATTGTTATTATATTTTAAAAGGCTGCTCTCCAAGTAGTATTTATTATTACTCTATTTTTAGAATCCACCACCAACCAGAAAATGCGGTTTTGTATTTGTAGAAACAGAGAATCTCTACTCTGTTTTATAAGTGAGCTCAAATATTTAATACATATATTAAAAAAAGGAGCAAAGTTCATTTATGAATATTTTTAATAAAATAATTTCTTGCCCATAAACGAATATCAAAACTCCAAAAACAAGTCTCTAAAGGCTTAGAAGAGAGTACAGAAGAATGAAAGAGTTAAAATGATTGTGAAACAAACCAAAGAATTATAACCTTTTTGACTCCTATTTGAAGTTTTCAACTCAACCATATTAATTCATTAATATGCCAATTTACACACCACTTTGACTAGTCGAAATTGCATTTATTTTTGGGAAAAACTATAAATCACTTTCCAATAACTAATTGAAGAAAAAAAATAATATTAAATGAATTAAAATTACCTCATTTAGTTGTGGGCATTCAAGTCCAAGTCCGAGTGTCAGTCTCATATTGACATTCACATTAAGTGCTAATCGCCGGAGAAGTCCATATGATAAAATTTTGAATTCTCCATCGCCATCTCTGCTACCAGCTCTCATTGTAATATCTTCATTATAGGCTGTACCCTTTGAAACCAAAATTTCACCATTTATAATTCCTCGAGATTCAGTATCAGTAGTACCAGTGCACATGTTTCTTAATTTTCTGTCTCACTTTTGCAAGAGACAGAGAGAAACAAACCTAGTAACAACAAAATTGGATGTTCGTCAAATTGCTGTCTTACAGATGAATAAACATATTAAACACAGCAATTACTAATTAACAAAATATAACCTTTCTCTGTACGTAATTTAAATTACATAAAAACCAAACCTTAATTTCTGCAAAGCGCAAAGAAACGGTATATATATAATACTGGGGGCTGTTAGCTCCTCGGCTATGTGGCGTTGGAAACTATTTTTGCTTGCGGTCAGCAGTTGCAGCGAAGATGGAAAGAGCTAATAAAAAAGAATGGTGCATTGGAACTAAAAAGCATGTACTCCGCCAATATATATATGTATTAATCGATGATTGTTTAATGGTGGATGTGTATTTTATGTTTGCTATTGAAGTAACAGGATAATGATCGAATTCTTGTTTTATAATAATATATATTAGGGACGAAAATAAAATTTTTAGAAAAGGGACAATATATATTAAAAAGAAAATGAAGAAAAATAAAAAAAAATAAAGAAAATGAAAAAGAAAATAAAAAAAAATATGATTAATTTGTAATTTACTAGAAACTAAAGAACTAATTTTTAAAATTAAAGGTTTATTTTATTAATTTTATTAAATTTTATAAATTAAATAATACATTATTTTAAAATTTTATAAAATTAAAGAGATGTGTGCAATTTACTTTTTAATAGATTTGTCTATAATATATATAAAGTAAATGCTAAATTTTTGATAATTTTTTCTCTAATTATTTTTTTATTTATTAAAAAATAAATTATAAAACATATATATATATTTCTTAAATTAGGACAATGTCCTATTCTGTTCCTGCAGGACTAAACAGTACTCCTCCTGACCCTCCATCAATTAGGACAATGTCCAATTCTCCATAAATTAGGACAATGTCCTATTCTATTCCTGATGTATGTATATAAAAATTTAAATATAAAAGAATAAATATATATTATTGGGTCAAGTATGGTGCCATATATTATTTGGTAGTGAGTGCTTTTTTATTACTAAATCTCTGATTATTGTGTTGCCCAATCCCAGCTTTTGAGTTAAGTTTTGACCCAGGGAAGGTCAGTACTATAGTCCATAGGCTCTTTTAGTGGAAAGGTAAGCTTTATATTCATACAAGGTTTAATTATTATTTTTTATTTTAAAATAATTTAATATATTAAATTTTTTAATTTTTTAAAAATATATTAATTTTTTTTATGATAAATGTCCCGTTATATTATTACCCATTTTATCTAATTTTATTATTAATCAACTTTAAAATAGTAAATAAGAGTAAAAAAATATATAAATAATATTACCTTTTTATTTTTAATTAATTACATTTTATTTTTATTTTAAAAAATATTTTTTAGGGCTAAAAAATTTTATTTTCATATTTTTTAATAAATTTAAAAATAAAAAATAAAAAAATATTTTTATTTTTATTTTTATTTTAATAAAAATATAATTTAATAAGAAATTAAATTATTTTCTCTTAAATTTTTTAACAAATAAAAAATTTATTTTCATATTTTTGACAAATTTAAAAATAAAAAGTATAAATATTTTATAAAAAATAAAATAAAATAGTTTTATTTATTTATATTTTTAAATTTATTAAAAAATATAAAAATATATTTTTTAACTCTAAAATTATTTTTTAATATAAAAATATAATGTAATTAAAAATAAAAAGTAATGGTGTTTTTATATTTTTATTGTTCTTATTGATCATTTTAAGGTTGACTAACAGTAAAATTAAATGGAATGATTTAATAATATTTCATAATTTTCGTTAAGATTAGTGTATTTTTAAAAAGTTAAGAAATTTAATGTATTAAATTATTTTATGAAGAAGAAATAATAATTAGCCCCTAATATAATTAAACTTGTTTTAATTTTAATTTTAATTTTAAGTGGAGAATTTAGCTTTACAGGTGTGAAGGTGACAGACTAGTGTCAGCTCTTACAGCGGGCGTCCTAGCTTCCGGACCACTCAACCTGTTTATGTCATTTTAAGTGAATTCTTTTTAATTATAATTAATCAAATGCAGGAGTGCCATCTTACTGCTTAATTGAGTTATTTTATTCGTATTTCCTAAATAATTCAATAAAATCGAGCTAAGTAGTAACTTAAAATTTTTTGTTCTAAATGTAATTTAGTATGATGTGGTTCAATTTCAGTTTAATTGTGATTTGGAATCAACTACCATGACAAATTTTAATTTAGTTTTGATTCGAAAGTTGCAATTTTAATTTGTGATCAATATAAATTTAAAATTTTTCTTTTTTTAAAAAAAGGTTAGAAACTGAAATGAATTTTGATGTATAAATTTTGAAAATAAAAGGCAAGCTTTTAAATTTTATTACATTTTTATATATATTTTTCATCAGAAAATTCGTAAATGAGTAAAATTTTTTATTTATGATTTGATTTCAATGATCTAATTTAAATCAATCAATTTATCCTTGATAATTAAATTCAGATTAAAAGGAAATTATCAAATTTTCTTACTAATCATTGGATTCTATATAAAAACATTGATGGATGATGATAGTAATAAATATTCAAACCAACAATTTACTAAAAGCTATATATAGAGAAAAAAATCACTACTTTTTATGTAATTAAATAATAATTATATAACTAATGAAACCTAATTCAAATAATTAAAATTGATAAGCCAAATTGCTAAGTGAGTTTACTAGAATTAGTTATATGTAAAAAAAAATAAAAAAAAATTATATGACTTAAAATATATAATTTTTTTGATGAGACGTGAAAATCTTTTCGAAATTAAATTTTAATGGAGCAGTTGGTAGAATATTTTATAAATACTCTATTAAATATTTAGAGGTAATTAAATAATATAGCCTGAAGAAAAAGGTAATTTTTCCTTAAAAAACAAAAGGTAGTAATTAATTATTATTATTATCCAAAGTAAAAAAAAGAAAAACTTCATACAAAGTGACTTTTGGAATTTGATAATCTGTTTTTACTAATTAATTTGAACTTTTGTTTGATGGGTGAGGATTAGGGTTAGGGTTAGGGTTAGGGTTACAGAACATATATAGATGATAATAAAGCAAATGCTGGGTGCTTTAAGACAGTCATAAAAAAGAAAAAGAAACACAATGGAGAAATCATATCCTATTACTGCCTTCTATACAATTTGTCGCTCACCTACTCAACCACTCTCTGTTCTGTTACTTAGCAAATGAATGCATTAATTCCTAAATATCCAATTATCTTTATAATTTTCACTTAAAAAATTAAAGTTAGATTATAAAATTATGAATAAAGATATTATTTCATATAATATCATGAATTTTAATTATATACAATTGATAATTTAACATTACATATAAACTATATTAATTGAAATAATTATATATTTTAATTAATTCATATTTAATTATATGAATGCATTACATGTTAAAACATTTAAAAATAAAATAATGATGTATATATATTTTTATTATTTAATAATAAGTATTTTTATAATTAATTTTAATTTTAATTTTTTTAACAAAAACTAATTTTTAAGTTCAAAAACAACAGCACACCAACTACAAATGAAGAATTTTTTTTTTTATTTATGAATTTTTTAATCTCGACGTGAATAGTTTGTCTTTGATTAAATCAGAAAGATAGACTTAATACGTTGTGAAAATTGACTCATGATATTGTAATTTAGCAGACAAACTTATCGCAGAATACTCTAAATTATTGTAATTTAGTAGCAGTGGTGCAAGAACTTTGGTTCCCCATGATATTGCTACTTTTCCAAAATAAAAATTAAGTACTATGGAAGGGAAAATTAATTAACCAGCAACAATCCAAAAGAAATGAACTTATTAAATCGAAACTAATTAATTAAATGAGCTTTTTAGCAAATACAAATTCACGTTTTTAACGTGTTACTAAAAAGATGATGAAGAAGAAGTATTTATAAGTTATAAACTTGTCACCTTTGGTTTCTCACTGAAGTCATTTTCAAAGTTGACCCTTCAATAATCCCATAAGCTTTCGAATAATCCTTCAATTTTTATTGGGCTTAGCTGTGCTCAAGTACGGTCGCCATTTTCATGGCTAAATTTTGACTCTAAATCAACAAAATTGGAAAAAAAAGAATATTTACTCTCATAAATTTGATGGTTGGTTGATTCTTTACTTTAGTTTGTGTTTATATAATATTTATTTATAACATAATTAATTACTTTTAATATTTTTAATTAGTCTTTAAGACAATCTTTTTTACTTTTAATTAAATTAAATTAATTAGATTTGAATCATGTGATTGGCCTTAATCTGTACTTAGATTATTAATTATGTCAAGATCACAAAATATATTTATTGCTAATCACTAACTTATTTTTTTACACATAGGATATAAGTTGCTTTTGAAAGAGCATTATGTGTAAATGGCAATTAAGTTGGTACAAATTATGCCAATAAATGGTAAAAGTCTAACTGCATTTTCCCTCTTTTCTTTTCAAAAAAGATTATAAGCAAATAATGGGTTTATAGAGATCACTAATTAATAAATAAAAGGTTTCCCAACTCTATTTTTCTTTTCATTGGTTCTCTTAACTTCAATTGTATGAGTTATGGAAAAAGCATAATGATGTATAGTCATGCCTGTCTCCTTTTCCCCACACCAACATCTGATTATGTTAAGTTCAATTAGGCACTTCTCCACCTTAATTAATAATTGGATACATATGTCTTGCATTCAGACAATGTTCTATCAATCTGTTAACTAATAAATTAACTTATGTAACATAGCATCACCTGCAGCCAATAATGTTAGATCACATCAAATACATACCCAATTAATATCCACATATATATTCTATTGATGAAATCAGTGATGCAGTAATTGAATGTTTATCTTATAAATTAAAAGTATAAAAAAATATAATATGAAAATGTGCTTAACATCATTCAAAATGATAGAATTCACCCTCTTCAGATAATTCATTAGGTATACAATAGATTCATGAAATTCAACATACACTTGCTAAAAGAGAAATTAATACAAGATTATGATGATAAAACAGTTCAGAGAACAAATGATTTTTTAGGGTATGTTTTTAAGTAATAAATAGGTGTTTTATATGAGAGTAATTTCCAACTTTCTTCCTAATTACATTATTAATCATACATTATTTCAAGACCTCTCCTATGCCTGATATATATCACTCAATTAACATACAAAATCAAATTGTTTAACCTTCATTACAAAGGAATTAAGATGGGCAAATTGCTTGATTTCTTTCTTATATTAGCAATTAAAATTGTTAACTTGTGGTTTAATTAACAAAGGCAAAAGACCAAAGATATATGCACCCAATAGTGTCCATGGGCTTATAAATATATAATTCAGTGTACGGAAGATACCAAATTGAACCAACCAAAGTTTCAGCACATGCATTTAGCATTTCTGAAACAACTTTGTTTAAGTAAAATTTATAGTATAGGTTAAAAAATAATACTATATTTTTATCTTTTCTTTAACGAAAGTGTCCTAATAAAAATCTAGCTAGCTAGTTTTAAATTTTAATATACATAGTTTATTGGCTTTGCTTGCACTCTTTAATGTGAGGGTGATAAAAATTTTAATATAAACATTAATTTATATGATCACTTATATATATAATTAATAATTAAACTCATCAAATGCAATGAGTGAACCCATTACTTGTGTGTCTTTTGGTTTGATTACAGTTTTTAGAATTTTCTATTTGGGTAATGTTTGTTTATATTCTTTCAAGTCTCTCATAAGTCATAAATACTTTCATGATTTTATTAATTAATTTACATACTATTTGTTCTTATAAACTTTTTACAT
The DNA here is from genome assembly GCA_948193065.1 of Aleurites moluccanus. Classification (NCBI taxonomy): domain Eukaryota; kingdom Viridiplantae; phylum Streptophyta; class Magnoliopsida; order Malpighiales; family Euphorbiaceae; genus Aleurites; species Aleurites moluccanus. The sequence continues at coordinate 59,012 of CANXYC010932254.1, read as the reverse complement.
AATGTGTGTGTGTGTTGATCACATGGCTAGGTAGTTGCTACCCTTAAATATGTTTCTTCTTTATTCTATAGTAATTATATATATTTCTATTTTTTTTTTAAATTATGTTATATTCATGGTGTAACATGAATCTTAAATAGTGGGGATGTGTTGCCACTAATTATATATAAAATATATATATATAGGGTTAGGGTTAATTATAATTAATTCTTGTTTCCCATAAGCCTGTGATTAGTGGGTTATGACGTTTAGGTTTAGGTTAAAAAAAGAAATGATTACATAGCATAAAAATACATAGGTGATGTTGCCTACTTAATTATGTTATTATTATTATTTTTTTGAAACGATTAATTATTATTTAATTATTATTAAGAAATATGTGAATAGGAGTTTTGCTTTTGTCAAACCAAAGGGCTTCCTTCAGGTTTCACAGCAACCTGTCATTGTCAATATTTGGGGAGCAAGAACTGGTACTTATGTGGACTACTGCCAGCTCACTAAATTTTTTTTAATGTTAATAATTAATATTAATAAATTTTTTCTTTTTTTTTTGTTTGACACCATATTATACCTTTTGCTCCTTCTTATTGGAAGTACTTGTCCTTTTAGAGATATATTTTTAATAAAAAAAAATTTATCATTTTAAAATTTAAAGAAATATTTATTATTTTTTGTAATTTTATCATTTTTTATTTCTCTACTAAATATTTACATTAATTATATTTATTTATCTACAGTAAAATTTAAACAAATATATTTTAATTCATAAGCCAAAATCTTAATATGTGTGCCAAAAACATAAATGGCAAATATTTTGAAACCAATGGAATATTCATTTTTAAGTGTCAACCTTAATTATTATTATTCTTTTTTTTTTTTTTTTTGTAATTTTAGAATCAACGACAAGAAAAAAAAAAAGACATCTACCTGTTATTTTCAATAATATATTACTCCATTTATTTAAAAAAAAAAATAATCACATTTCATTTATGCATAAATTAAAAAATTTAATTATTTTTAATTTATTACATTAATTTTATTACTTTCTTGTTAAAATACTCTTATCTAAAATATTTTTATTATATATTTTTCAATATTTTTTTTTATTTTTTAATATTTATAATAATTAAATCATTTATATTAATTGATTACCATAATATTTTTATATTGAAATATTAAAAAAATATTCTATCAAATTTATAATTTTAATATAGAAAAACTAAAAATATAATTATTTATATGATAATATTGATTTGAATTAATGAAAAATATATTTGCTAAATATTTATTAAATTAATATTTAAAAAAAGAAAGTACACTATAATTTACAACAGATAAAAAAAATTGTCTTTTTGAGATGAAAGAAGTAATTTAATTTAAGGTTGATAGGTTGATGTTTGGGGACTATCAACTGGATTAAAGGGTAATCATGATGGCTTGGCTAGGCTTTGGGCAAAAGCAATGGCAGTAAACACATCTGCCTAACAAAGACTTAGTGCTAATAAAGACTTCGTAAACGACATTATTATTAGAGGATTTCTCAACACTAATATTCCACTTATGAATTGTAAAAGAATCAATGGAGTGAAAAAAAAAAAATCTTCAATAATTAAAAGATTTTACCTGATCTAAGGATCATAAATTTTAAATTTATACTCCAACCTCTGGATACACCCTTATATATGAGATACAGGAAACCCGCTTTCATAAAAGTAGTCTTTAATGAATTATACGACAGTTTCTAAAATACGATTGCAAGCACATTAGGATTTCTCATGCAAATAACAGAGGAAGAATGTCCTTTAAAACAACCATCAAGTGTTCTTCAACGAAACATGTGGATTGATTGGATTGAGTTCTCAAGTTATAGCAATAAAGCATGTTAAACAATGAATTTGTTGCAGGTACTGAAACTTCCATCAATTAAAAGCGCAAGTAGATCATCAGATTTAACACTCGTCCAATACCATGATAATAATCCAGGGCTAGAAAATAATCAGCAAGATTAATCCTGTCAACTCAGGATGCATGAACTTATATTACAGAGACTTGCTTCACAAAGACTTGCAAAGTTTTTTAACAGGTGTAAGATAATTTCTTGTGCACGAGAATACATTCACCTATTCAACATGTAATATTTTACAATAACAAAACTACTCTGATACTGGCCTAATTCGTCACTTCCATCAATTTGCAAGTTTCCTTGTATCCCAGAGGATTAAAATTGCTCTTTACTGTCTTCTACATAAATATTTAGAACTCGAGTATAGTGCTGAATGAGCAAAATCTTGCAGAGTTAGAAACCTGTATTTGTGCATGCAATATGTTGAAAATTTTGAAAGTTCCTCACTCAACTTTTGCCACTCCTCCAGCAGGAATGTTGCTTTCTGCAATGGTCTCCATTACAAACCTGGAAGAATCACAAAACGATATATTAGGAAAAGAACACAAGGAAGACAAGAAATAATCAAGCCTAAAAAGGGTCATATAGACCTTCAAAATAGCATGATTAAAAACATATACCTTGCTAATTTCTCCCGTGATGACTGCAAGATATAGACTGAGAGAATAAAAGATAGCATTAACCCTGTTTTAATGCACAAACACATTTAAGTACAGATCATGTAAATAGCACTCCACTGTTGTCACAGAACATTTAACTATGCAAGCAGTGAGAAAATACACTTGTACAACAGACCTACATCCTTCAATTCAAGCATAAATAGTTACCTGACCCAAACAAGACAGAGAATCCTGAACTCACGTCAATCTCTGATTGTTCCTCCCTGTCATATGTCAGAACAAAGACAATCAAAGTTAATTTTAATTTTGAGCGGCCTATAGTTTTCCTAGAAAAGTTGCACTTCTAAGGCATCATGTGCATGTCAAAAAGTTGGAATAAAGTATGAACAAGCTGCTCGCTCACTGCACCTCATTCGGGATATAATCATTCATCTAGACTTTTAGGAAATAGGAGTACTAAAAAGTGCAACCATAAGAGTCTTGAACCTTTTTTCTGGTAATTTGGGAAACGAGGCACAAAATTAGATATTTTAAGATAACATTTCATAGTACAAACAAAGCATTAGAACAAAGATAAATGCAATCAAATATTGATTAAACTTTCCATGCCAGCTATTAGCAAGAAGACACAACTGGGGAAGTTCTCAGATAGGCTGTGGAGTAAATGGCAAGTTGATGAAATATGTTCTTCACAGATTTCAATATAGGTCTGCCACACATCAAACCTAATATGTGAAAAAATTAAACCAAACCCTCAGCTTGAACCTGGGAAATAAGACCGAGTAAATTATCCTTATTTCCATGTAGTCAAAATAATAGAAAATGATATACAACTGTAGCAATAAAATTGCCTCCAGAACAGAATTTTAAATAACAACATAAAGTTTTGGCCATTTCATAACATTGAATTCATTTTGTAAAATTCTGTTTGTTATTGATCAAGTGATTTTGCAAATGGCTTTCAAAATTCATGGCAGCTGCGCCCAATTCAGATTGATTACATGACACTGTTCCTATTTTTATTACTGTTTTCGATTCCATCATTTAAAACCCTGTTCCAGAAAGAAAAACTTTTAAGGGTTCAATAATCCATGTTATTCATATGGATATTCTGTTTAGTGGTATTAATCGGTAAGCATAATTCACTCGTCAAACCTCAAATGATGTATGTAAAACACCCACATGAAATTTACTCTAAAAATGGGGAAAAAATGGTAAGAACATAAAAGTTCTTTTGCTTCAGGCCATGCATGCAAACTTATGGATATGCTGTTTAGTGGCATTAATCTGTAAGCATATTTCGCTTGTCAAACCTCAAATGATGCATGTAAAACACCCACATGAAATTTACTCTAAAAATGGGGAAAAAATGGTAAGAACGTAAACAGTTCTTTTGCTTCAGGCCATGCATGCAAACTTGTAAAAGCAGCACCGATTAAATTCTGATATTGAAAACTAAGGATCAAACTGAAAGCATGTCCATCAAACCAACTATGATAATAGTTACAGAAGTTCACTCCCAATGCAATCATACTAACCATGTATATCTTACAAGAACATGCTTAGGCCAATGTCGAGGATCCCTGAATTGTTTGTGAATATTTGGATGGATTTCAACATCTGTTCAAGCCAAGGAAAATCAGACTATCAGAATACAACATAAGGTACTTTTACAAAAATAAAAACACAATATAAGGTACTATCTATTTAAGATTCAATAATAACGACAATCCACACAAGAATGCAATTTAAGTCCATCCAAGGGTGGCGTTTTCTCCCCACTTTTCTGAAGGTAACCTAAACCAACATTCATATTAATCCATAGAGATCATTTAGCTCTATGTCCCAGCTTTGGGAAATTTAGATTTTAGGAAATTTTACAAGGATTTCATGTAAGCACAACTAAGAAAGAGTAAAGCATATGTAAGACTACACTAACAATGTAAAAAATGTCCATGACAAATTTCATAAGTAATTGCAATAACTGTCTAGAAATTGAGTTAAAATGTAGTATGCGTATAGTGGGAAATATTTCCAATGCATGCCAAGGTTTTCACAGAAAAGTTACAAGATTAATTTCTGACAGCAAAGCTTTGTCAGGTTAAAACTTCTGGCACAAAATGTTTGGAATAGCTACAGGCTAGAGCTTATACAGTTCAAGTAAGCTTTATGGAGAAACAAATATGACTGTATGAAACGTAAATTGGGAGAAGAGGGGGGGTGAAAAAAATGTCCAAGAGACTGCTAGTAGAATACAATGTAAATGTACAAAAGACTCTAGCTGATTGCAACTGCAAATAAAGTAATATCAACATACAGTGGTGAGGCATATCTACAACTTTTGCCGTAACACCATGCAGATCACTCCCTGAGTACCTCCGCATCACATATAAACCAACAACTTATCACCAGTCAAATCATAATACACAACATTCAAAAACCGGGAAAAATAATTGCACATAAATGAAGCATGTCACTCTATGCGGTTGCAATATGCAATGTGACCCGAGAAAAATCAAACAATCATGATACATAAAAAAAAAATCATGGTTATCAAAATCGGATTACACCGGTCGATTAAATTGAAAAAATCGAAATAAGGATCGGACCGAACCGGATCGGTCAGTTCCTTTTACTCGTCTCCAAAAAACCGGATACCGGTCAATTTCTTTTACTCGTCTCCAAAAAAGGGATAAAAAATTGATTTTTTTTGTTCGGACGGATTATTATTATTATTATTATTATTATTTTATCAAAACGATGTTAGTAAAAATGACGCCGTTTTGAATTAAAAGAAATTAAGAAAATTGCAGTAATGTTGTTTCAATTTTGCCCGACAATAAAATTTACCCGACGCTAAAATCATGATTTTATTACATGTTACTTTATTGCGTGAGTAGATGTTTGAGCAAATGAATGTCCATAGCTTATTATATATATAATTTTTGACTTAATGAATTAGATTGATAACATAAAAAATATGACCTCATATAAATTCTTAATTTAGGTATAATTGCATTATATTTACTTTCATCATATATATAATAAATTGTCAAATTATAAATACATATATATGTATACCTTTTTTTTCGATTTAACCGGTTCGATTTCGGTCAGACCTCCTCCACAGGTCTGGTTATGAAAACATTGCAAAAAAAAAAAACAATTACATCAAGAAAATGCAATCCATACCAAATGCATATTAATCATCGGAACCTCATAACTTCTTCGATTTATCAGAAACAGCCAAGGAACCAGAAACTTTTCTCTTCCAACTTGGAATGATCTGCAAATGAGATCAACTTTCAATAACATTGTAGAACCAGCTTCACTGACATCAATAGGATTATTATTCACCAAAATTAATAATGTGATAGAATTACAAAGTTCAAAACTTATAAAGAATAACATAAATTAAATATATTTCTTACATTTTGTATGGATCAACGCCTGTATAACTGATAGAGATCAACAAGATTTGATATTTTTCATATTTGTATTTTTATATTTTTGGTATTTTTATTTTCCTTAATTACTTTTAATAGGAAACTTAGTTTTAGACGTTATTTAAGGTATTATATTAGTTTTGATTTGTTTTTCTATTTAAGTTAGTTTTGATTTATTTCCTTATTTATATAAATCTGGTGATTTGTTTCCTTTTGGGAATAAATTACCATATTATATTTTAGGGTTTTCTGAAAGTTATTTCCTATATATAGTTATGTAAATCTTAGAGTTGGGAGAGTTTGGATTTGAATTAAAAATAACATTTATGTTTGAAAGTTATTTCTTCTAATTTTCGGTATTATTTTTTGAATCAACAAAATTTGATGCCTATTTTCTGGTATTTCTAAAATCAACAGGTTATAGAAGATTATTTTTTGGTATTCGTGCGCGAATCAACGAATTATAATAGGATTTCGTTTTCCATTGATATTCCGCTGCATCAGTTGGTATCAGAGTTTACGCTTATTTCTTGAAAAGTCATGCCATCAAGGAAAGGATGTCAGGTTGTACTTGTAGAGGAGGTTTATAATCGTGACACAATAGCTCAGATGGAGCAACGTATCATGAACCATATGGAGGAACGTATGATACAAGTGATGGATCAATTAATCCAATGGGTAAATGAGTTTTTAATAGATCAAATATTTAATCTTCATGCCTCAGAAATAATGTTAAATGTCAATTGGGATTTACCTCCAGTATTTGATGATTATCCCGATGAAAAAATATTATTATCTACAACAATATTTTCATTATCTATTGAGAATCATAATAATATCGGGAAATCGCAATAGATTACAACACAGTTTTACAAAAAAGAAGAATATTATTATAAAGATCCATTCTTCATTAATTTTTCTACTGCATCTAATTCTCAATTCATTAAAAAAAATTTAATTGAAACTTATATCAAAAGTTATTGGACAGATTGGATGGAAATTATAAGCAAAATTGGAAATTTTCACATTTTTTATGAGTATTTTACGACCATGTATTTTCAATATAGAATTCTTTTACGTAAGAATTCTTTTGAAGATGATGTTGCTGCAAATTCGAGGACAAATTTTCTGTGCCCAAGAGAGAATGATGGAACTCAACAAGATTTGGTATTTTTCATATTTGTATTTCTATATTTTTGGTATTTTTATTTTTCTTAATTACTTTTAATAGGAAACTTAGTTTTAGGCATTATTTAAGGTATTATATTAGTTTTGATTTGTTTCTCTATTTAAGTTAGTTTTGATTTATTTTCTTATTTATGTAAATCTGGTGATTTGTTTCATTTTGGGAATAAATTACTATATTATATTTTAGAGTTTTCTGAAAGTTATTTCCTATATATAGTTATGTAAATCTCAGAGTTGGGAGAGTTTGGATTTGAATTAAAAATAACATTTCTGTTTGAAAGTTGTTTCTTCCAATTTTTGATATTCTTTTTTGAATCAACGAAATTTGATGCATATTTCCTGGTATTTCTAAAATCAAAAGGTTATAAAAAAATTATTTTTTGGTAATCGTGCGTGAATTAACGAATTATAATAAGATTTCGTTTTCCATTTATATTCCGCTGCGTCAATAACCCATCGGTTTTGGTATAGGAATCAACATCTAAATATCATACACCCAGAAAATGAAACAGTTGAGAACTAAAGCCATAAAAGAGAGATGGAACCTAATTGAAAAATTGAAAATAAAGGTACCTCCCGATTAACGGCAAATATAAGACAATGTTTATCGATCATGTCTTGCCACAGAGTTCGGGACTGAAATCACAAATCAAATAGATCCTTAGCCATAATGATAACCCTAATAGTAAAATTGTGATTATTTTATATGAATAATTAGACAACAGATTGAGTGGTATTGACCCATTTTGCTCATGGGAACGATGTCTCCAGGTCTGTAAGTTAGTGAGGTCGATGGAAGTGACAGTGACAATAATAAAAACAATAATACTGAAGAAATTCTTCTTCTACTTCCATTTGCAGCCATCTTCAAACCTCGATTTTCGCTGGTTCCTCAGATTCTCGTCTCCAAATCATTTAAGTAGTTTTGTGATTTGTCAATTTGATGATCGGTGTTTGGTTTTAGCCCTAAAATTGTGGGGTTAAGGGACTGATATGACAGAAACACGTTAGTTCGTTTTTAAAAATTTATAAAATTTTTATAAAATTTTTTAAAAATTATAATATTATAATATTTATTATAATGAATTTAATAATATATATTTTTTATATGAAATAAAAATTAAATAAATTTAAAAATATATGTTAGGAGTATATTAAATCTAAATCATTAAATTTTAATAGTCTAAATTTAATATATTTATATTATATTTTTTAAATTTATTTAATTTGTGTTTTATATAAAAATATATTATTGGATTCGTTATAATGAATATTATAATAATAATTTTTAAAAGTTTATATAAAAAAATTTTAAATTTTTAAAAAATAATACGATAGAGACTAATATATTTTTGAGACGTGAGCCCCTCAACCCAAAATTGTGAGCCTGTAATAAGTTGAGTGGCCCTTGCTCTACGTAACGAAGAAGGCCCATGGTCCACACTCCACGTTGTATGAAGTCCTTCTTTGATTCATTCCATATTTACATTTGTATATTTCTTATATATATAAAGACGAAAAAATATATAACAAACATAATTTAATAATTTTGAATAAAAACTAATAATTTTGAAATCAATTTAAAATATAAAAATATAAAAATTCAAATTAATTTAATTATAGTTTTTTATTTTGTAATTATTTCAAATAATATAATAAAAAATTTTAAAATTTATTTAAACATATAAATTATATTATTAATTAAATTGAATTTTATTAATATTATAAAATTAAATTTATTCGAAATGATGCAGTAAACACTATAATTTTTCACATTTTTAAATTTAAAGATGAGAATTATCCTTTATTATTAATTTTTTTTATGAGAAAAAAAAGATAATTTTTATATCATACGAATAATAAAAAAATAAATAAAATGATTAATAAATATTTTTTTTATAAAGTTTAAGAAATAATAAAATATATTAATTATTAATGATAAAATAATATTATTAAAAGTTCCACTTATTGATATGTTTAAAATTGCGACAGAGTCTTAACACAATGAGACTTTCATCCTCTCCGGTGCCCCTTTCCAAAGGATTTGGGCCTGTCATAATTTTATTTTTTTTATTATTAAAAATAATTTATTATTTTAATAATAAATAAATTTTTTTTATTCCTTTAATTTTAAAGGAAAATAAAATACAAATTGGAAAAAATAATTTAATCCTTTCATTTTTTTTTTACTAAATTAATTAAATTTTCAAATATAAAATAACTGTTATTCCATTTTATTTTTCTTTATTTTCTTTTCTTATTTCAACTCTAAAAAAAAATCTAAAGTTGATTTTATTTTTCATTTCTATTAAACTTCAAATTTATATGAAAACATGAAAATCTTTGTTTTAAATATATAAAATTTAAAATAAAATTTTATTTTTTTAAAACAATTACTTTGCAGAGCCTAGAGGCGGAGAAAGAGGTATATACTCGCAGTGCTACTGTTGAAAGTAATAAAGACAAAAAAAAAAAAGAAAAAAAAAAAAACAGACAGATTAGCGTATTTTTGGCCAAAAGTTTTTGCTGCAACAAAAGACTGAAAATCGACAATCCACTGAATTGATACCACTTTGGAGTTTGGATCCTTCTCTTAAAATCTCTCCAATTTTTATTCTTTTTTGAAAAATTTCTCCGTGGTTTTACCTGTCGTTTGCTTCATTATACCTGTTGTTTGTTTCTGCAATTATTTTTTCCATGTTCACACTTGCCATGCCAAACCCTGATAGATCAAATTTCATTTACAAAAGGAAACATCTTTGATTTCAATTTCAGATTTCGATTCGCTAAATTACCTAAAACAAATGATGTTCATTTCGTCTAATTTTGTTACTGCTGATGATAAAACCGTCATCGGTTTGTGATAGATTTTGATTTCTGTATATTTTGTTACTTTAATGGGAGACCTAAGAGATTGGTCGCCTGAGCCAAACGGCGTGGTATTAGAGATAAGGCCGTTCTCGTCGTCGCTGGATGTGGGAAACCAAAACCACCAAAACCAAACTGCTATTAGCCCTGAGTACTGGCAAAGAGCAGAAGCCTTGACTCAGGGTATTATAGCCCAGGTTCAGCCCACCCTCGTCTCTGAGGAAAGGAGGAAAGCGGTTATTGATTATGTGCAAAGGCTAATTAGAAATTCTGTTGGTTGTGAGGTAATAAAAACATTTGCATTTTGCATCTGGTCGAGTTTAGTATATATTTATATGTCATAGAGAGCTTAGTAAGAACTGAGTTTAAAAGGTTCAATTTTGGAGGGTAAATGAGTTTGCTATTGATTCAAGCTGTTTTAGTTTATTATGTGCTTTTGGTGATACCTGTTTCAGAGAGTTGGATCAACTAAAAGTGTTTTACTTTGTTGTTGATGCCAATCCATGCTGTGGGTTGCTCCTTTCCCTAGCGTGAGCTTGCGTCATGATCAATGTTGTGCTTCAGTTGAGAGAAGTTCTACTGTGAATGCATTTGATGGAGCCCTGTATTTTTTAATCTTCTGGCTGAAGTTTTGGTTGGTAAAATCCATCAAACCCACGAAAAGTTTGGCCTTTGGACTTGAAATTCAGTGGTCACAAGCTCAAATGCATAAATATTACATTCACAGCCAGTCAAATGTATTGCTTAGAAATGTGCTTTCCAGCTCGTAGAAGACCAACTCTTGTTACAGAAATCAAATAAGAAATATAATACCAAGAAGTTAATGCGTTAACTACCTTATGAACATGATATATTGTTTTCTTTTATGTTGTTTCTATCATTAATTATTTATTTGTTTGAAGTAAAACCAAAAACTTATTTTGGGCAACCAACTTTCTCATTCTCAGTTGCATATTTTTTACTGCTTGAATTGCACACTACCTCTATGTTTGAAATTAAATGGCAAATTGGTGTCGAGTAATTGCTAAAAGCTAAGGCTATGATTTAGGGGTCATCGGAGTTTGACAATTTCTGGATATGTTACTTTAATTAAGCATTTAGACTGATATTGTGCTAAACATTATTTCTTCTCTATGTACAATGTTTATATGTTGGCCCCACCTGTTTAATCAGACTTCTCAGTAAATTTGTCTTTAAGATCTATAGAACCTGTGATTGATGTTCTTAACAACCCTGTTGATTGCAATCATTATTGTTCTGTATTAGGAGTTTTCTGAGAGAGCACTATGCTAGTTGATCTTATTTTGGTGTTCAACTATTCGGTTATTGTTACAGTTTTCATTTTAATTTATTACAATTCTCTGCTGAGACGTTTTTTTAGAGTATATGGTGGAAAATTAGATTGATGAGCAGTACTTTTTTGTTGATTCCATTCCATGCTATGGTCACACTCCTTCCTGAGGGCTGATGATTGTCACCTTATCTCAGTTGTGGATGCGGATTTGACCGTAAACAGCTTGATCACATATGTGGTTGATCACATATGTGGTAGTTTTTGAGAGCTACATTTTTAGTGACTGGTTTACCTTGTACTTGGGGGCTCATCAAGACCAGCTAAGTTGGCTGGTGGATTTGAAAGTCAAGACCCGGGGCTTGATGGCATATTTGCTGGAGCTTATCAAAGATAGACCCTTGTTACGAAATCATGCTAAAAACGTTATACTCACAGGTCCTCAAGTGAAATATTTAGTTTGTGAAAAGGATTTATTGTTCTCTCATAATCATATTATTTGACCTTTAATATTTTTTATGCTTGTTACCTCTAATTATGTGTGTATTTGAAGTCAAACCAAACTTCAAACATAGTTCGAGTCGATGAAATCTTGATTCTCAATTGCATATGTTTTTTTATTTTTAGAATTGTGAACCCTATCTTTTCACTATGGACATTGCATTTTTTCATATAATTTTTTGTTGTTTTAGGTTACTTTTACACATTAAATTTTTCTGTATGCATTTTCTGTATTTTCCCACATTGTTCACCTTGTCTAATCAAATCTTATGTGATAAAAATTGAATTCTATAATTTATGATTTGAATCTTTATTTGAGGTAAAACTAGAATAGCTTCTAAGTCATGTTCATTACAGGTCTTCCCATTTGGGTCGGTTCCACTGAAAACCTATCTTCCTGATGGAGATATTGATTTGACAGCATTTGGTGCTCTGAATGTTGAGGAGGCGCTTGCCAATGATGTATCTTCTGTTCTTGAAACGGAAGATCAGAACAGGACTGCTGAGTTTGTAGTAAAGGATGTCCAATTGATCAGGGCAGAGGTTTTTATCTTGACCCATGTTTATTGATGATCCTTGCTTGAGTCAAACTAAGATTATATGTGCACAAACATACATATGCATATGGAGATAGATATAATTGTAACATGTAAATGCAGAGACCATGAGGACATCAGTTGAACTTGCTTGATTTGATGATAGGCATAATGTGGTATCATTTTTAAGGGTGTGGATTGAGTCAAATAGAAAGGGAAATAGCATTTAGTTTGAGGGGAGGGAAGAACAATGTTTGCCGTTGAAAAAAACCCTGGACTGATGGTTTGGCTTAAAAATTAGATTATATCTGTTGATTGAAATGTTTTTATATGGAATAAGCATACCTTTGCTACCGGCCTTGATTTTGTTGAGCACCATACGAGGTTCAATTATATAGCCTATTTCTTAAGATAGTATTTATTCTTAGTCAGTTTTTAAAGTCAATCTTTTACTGTTCTAATCTTCCTAGGGTGAATTTCAATTAACTGTGTCATGAACAATACCTGTCAATGACCTGGCCTTTTTTTCCCTTTCTTTCTTCTTTCACTAGGTCAGAAAAGTCTTGGATGTATTTTATTTTCAGGCTAAACTGTTACACTTCTCACCAACCAACTTTAACAAGGGACTTCATTTTACCTTCTGCCATGTTGCCTTTTTTGGAATTTCTTGAGGTTCCCGACTTTTCTTTGGAATTCAGCAGTCCTTTTATTCCTTCTCACTGCCTGTGGCATATCTGATTACCTCTCATTTTGTTACAAGTAGAGTAGCACTGCCTTGCTTTTTATCTAGGTACTATTCTTGGATAAATATGCTTGTCATAACCAGGGGATCAGTTATCTCAGATGCATATACAAATTTGCGTGTTGATGGATGCACTTTTTGTACCTTGTTATTCACTATCTCATTGACATTATCTTTGTAAGACAACAGCATCATTGCATTTATTTCTGAAGATGGCTTGTTAAATTTAAGCAACTGATTTTATCACAAGTCTCTGTGTTAAATCAAAAGAACTTATGACTGGATCCAGCTGTCATCCAAGACCTGATGGTTAAATGAGTGAGGTTGTGTAGAATTTTTATTCAATAAAAGCATCTGGTTCGCTCCTTTTTTTGGACTTTTGGTTGTTTTCAATGTGGGATTTTGAAGATAAACTTGGGATAAACTTGCAATTTCTTTTATCAGTTTTGGCCCAGTTATTTTTTTAAAAGCCCTTCGGTCATTTAAAACATTGGGTCTTCTTAATGCAGGTTAAGCTTGTAAAATGTCTCGTACAGAACATTGTAGTAGATATCTCCTTCAATCAGTTTGGAGGACTCTGTACTTTATGCTTTCTTGAGAAGGTAGCTTTCATTGTAAAAGTCAATATTTAAATGACGCCAGTTATAAAATAGTTAGCACAATGATTCACTCAAATTTCCATGGATAGATCTGCTTAACAAGTTGTATGATCCTCTCTTTTGAATCTTCTTTTTTTTTTTTTTTTTTTTTTTTTTTTATACTTTTGAACCAAACTAAATCATTAGCTCTTTTATGCTTTGATGCGAGTTATAAACTTGTGAGACTGGTATTACTTATATATATTACGATAATTTCAATATCCATGTAAGAAAAGTTGTTGGATGACTAGTATAATACACAATTTTTAGCTCCATCTGATTCATATTCTACCTATCCAAAGGCAGTACTGTTTATTTTGGTTTTTTCTCACTAATGGAAACAAATTTAAGTTCTCATACTTTTTTTCTAGTAGACAAGCTTTATTTTTTCTCATTCTTATCCTAATGTTTTTGGGGCACATGTCATAGGAAGTTTTTAATTCTAAAATTCTCTTCCTCTTCCAATATATACTCTCTCTCTCTCTCTCTCTCTCTCACACACACACACACACACACACATGCAAGTTTGTGCACACAGCATGCACTTTTGGATATGGTTTTGTAGGTAATGCAGATTCACTTGTGTAGAATGGACTACATCTTCTATCTTATTCTTCTACTAATGTTGATGTTACTTGTGATGATTATTTATAGGTTGATCGCCTGATTGGAAAAGATCATATTTTCAAACGAAGTATTATACTGATTAAGGCTTGGTGCTACTATGAGAGCCGTATACTTGGTGCTAATCATGGCTTGATATCTACCTATGCTTTGGAGACTTTGGTTCTATATATCTTCCATCTCTTCCATTCATCGTTAAATGGTCCTTTGGCTGTGAGTAGTGTAATGATTTCTTTTATTTTGCTGCACTATTATCTGAGATTAATTTAACTCATCTATCTTGTAATGTTTTATAGGTTCTCTATAAATTTTTGGACTACTTTAGCAAATTTGATTGGGACAACTACTGCATTAGTTTGAATGGTCCAGTCCGAATATCCTCACTACCAGAAGTTGTGGGTGAGCAAATGTCATTCTGCATTTGATATTGGTAAATTGGTGTTTATCTTCCTTGATTGAGATTCTTTATCTTCTTTGCCCCTTTTGCAGTGGAGACACCTGAAAATGGTGGATGTAATCTATTGCTTAGTAATGATTTTCTCAAGGAATGTGTAGAAATGTTCTCAGTTCCTGCAAGAGGATATGAGACAAACTCACGAACATTTCCCCCCAAGCATCTTAACATAGTTGATCCATTGAAAGAAAATAACAATCTTGGACGGAGTGTAAGCAAAGGTATAACTACTTCCCTCTACTCAGGTGAAGGCCTCCTTAATCACTTCCCTTGCTCAGGTGGTGGCCTCCTTTTCTTTCCCTTTCCTAATGGGAAAGAAATATTAAGATATTTGTTTTGAGCAATTTAGTGGGTTTCTTTAAAATCTTGATCTATCTTGTCGAAACATTTGAGCTGTCAAAAAATTTTCATGCAATCTTTTAAATGCATTTATTTGAGTTCTTAGCATTGTATGAGAACTCAATTGACACCCATCAATTTTACTCATTGTCTACCACATGTACAAAGGACTCGTCTAGTTCAAAAGTGCTCCCATTTCCCTTTCTTGTACTACTTGAAACTGATGGGGAAAAAAATTATGGAATCATCATATCAGAGGAGATTTCTGTCCACTGTCACCAATAATTTAATACAAAAATGGATGGATCATTATCCACCTGAAAAAAGACACATTACAGTTGCCCCAAAATCTAAGAAATTGAATACCACCCCCACCCCGTCCTCATGGCTTTTTTTTTGCAAGCTTATTTTAATAGTTCTCTCTCTTTTAAACCTAGAGAAATCTTAAGAATTTGATTAGCGTCAATGCCATGGAAATGATACAAGTATCAAGAAAAAATTGGATGAAAAGCTTAAGCAAACTCCCCATGCAACCTAACCCTGCCTTAATGGCGTTTTCCAACATCTTGTTAGAAACTTCCAGACCAAGATAAACAGAATGAAGGAAGATCCTCTTGCCTTAGCATGTACTGGTCAGGAAAAAAAAAAGCCAGATGGGATCCATTGCTAGAATACAAAATCTAACCAAATGCATTCTCATTCATGTTCTCCACGTTTCACAGTATCTCAAACTCAAGAATATAAATTTATTCCATCATAGGCTTTATCAATGTCCAATTTGCTAATCACTCTCAAATTTCTCTCCTTGAGCATTGAATTCACTTATTTTGTTGGTAACAAAAATAGAATTAATAACTTGTTTTCCCTGAGCAAACAAAGATGCTGCTTCTTATGTAACCCCCTAGACCCTCCTCCCTTAAGCACCAAGCAAGCAAGCAAACAAACAAACAATTGGATTTGTATCCTAGTGATCAAGTGCTTGTCTTACAGAGTGGAAGGCTTCAGCAATCAGTTTTGCTACGGCACCTACTGCTCTAGTTAATTATCTACCTTTTCCAAGTGTGATTTCTATGTTATTTATGGCAATGCCTAAGGGCATATAGGTTGAAGTAAATTCTTGTTAGGAATTCAAACCATGCATCCCCCTCTCTCATTTCTTTGAAAGAAAAGAAGCAGCAAGCAATATAGCCCATAATTTCTAAGCATTGCTTATTTCACTATAGGCCTACATCTCTAATGGCATTAGCCCCCGTCTTATGAGGGATAGAGCAATAAAGTTGCATTTAAGTTTAATACATCCCAATCCATTTTTAAAGAATCTTTGTTGTAGAGGTAAAATATTATTTGTTGGAATGTTCCAATTCTTTTGACAAGAGGGCATATTTCAGTGTTGAACCAGAGTCGTATCATCATTTTTCATAATATTTCATTGTACTAATACTACTGTGATCTTTCTATCAACATAAAAGTGCTAAATTTTGTGGCTGTTTGCATTTTTGGGCTGAACAATTATGAGTTTCAATTATGGCCACATTGTGGCCACCCCTGTTGACTGATGTGAAGATAAGCTTGCATCCTATTCTGATCAACCTTTCTTTTTTAACCTGAGACAATTGTTAAATCAGAAGCATGTTGATCTTCTAATGTTACTAGAATTCAAAATTATTGTATTTTCCTTGACAATCACTTAGTTGCCCTTTGAACATGAAATCATTTTCCATTGAACATTTTTCCCCCTTTCCAAACAGCAGAAAATGTTTTTCCGGAAAATATTTTCTGTGAAGCGAACTGAGCCACATTTTGTTTTCTATGCTTATTTTTTCATGCCTTATAAGCAAACTTGATCCCCATCTTATGCTTGATATGTTGAACTAAAGCCCGGGGACATAATCTAGTGATGAATAATATCAGACATTGTTGTTCGAACTTCCAAATTTTGCTGGATCAGCTGGCATGTCGAGACTATATGTTATACAAATGAAGAGCATATTTCCAACGTTCGAAATTTTGTATAAGCTGAAATTATTAAAGAGGGAAGAAAAGGAATAAAACCATAACCTTCCCTCTCCTATGCAGGAAACTTTTACCGCATAAGGAGTGCTTTCACTTATGGAGCTCGAAAGCTTGGGCGCATCCTTTCTCAGCCAGAAGAAAGTATAGCTGATGAACTCTCTAAATTTTTTTCAAATACTTTAGATAGGCATGGAAGTGGACAGAGGCCTGATGTTCAAGACCCTGCACCTCCGGATGGACACCATGCGTGTGCTGCCACATTGTCATTTTCTGGTGCAGAGTCATATCAAGAATATCAGACAGTTTGTGAATCAGAATCTTCTGATTCAAGTGGCATAGCTGGAGAATGTGGATTGGATCATGATCAACCTTTGAGTGAAGGCAATGTTAAGTTATCAGGAAGGGAAATGATTTTTAAGAGAACTGTTAACGAACTACAAAAAAGTGCAAATGGGCCTGCTGTCTCAGAAAATCGTCTTTCTGGGGATGCAACAGACCTAGCAACTTCTAGAATGCAAGGTCTTTTAATTGCAAATGATAAATCTTCTGCTCCAAGTGTTAAAGAGAGTGTATCGCCTATGGGTAAAGCATATCATGCACCTCATTTCTATTTTGCTTCCTCGGTGGTGGGAAATGGGGAAATGAGAAATGGAAGTACTGCATCGAAACATCTAGAAAGTTCTAGTTTTCCAGAGAAAGGAGTGTCATCTGGGATTCTGTCAGCACCTGCCAAGGGTATTTTCCATGCCATCTGTAATGACCCGGATGACAAGCAGCTGGTTGCTAACCATGAGGCTCTATCCCCTGTTGGATCAACGGATCATCCATTACTCTTCAGTTCAGTGGCTTGGTCCTCTGAAGATCTTTATCCTGGCCATTCCAGCAATCAAGCCTGTGCTAATATTGCAGGAAGCCCTGAAGCCATCAATTCCTTGTCAGATCTCAGTGGGGATTATGAGAATCATCTAAATAGTTTGCAACATGGTCGGTGGTGGTATGAGTATGCATTTAGTGCATCTGTTCCTTCGATACCACCACAGCTGCCTACTCAATTCCAGGGCAAAAATTCATGGGATGTAATAAGACGATCAGTGCCGTTTAGACAGAATGTTATTCCCCAGATTAATGTCAATGGTGTTGTCCCAAGACCAGTTTTCTACCCCATGAACCCACCTTTGATACCTGGTGCAGCCTTTGGTATGGAAGAATTGCCAAAGCCACGAGGAACAGGGACATACTTTCCCAACACGGTATACTCATTCTTAGCCTTTGGATATTTGGACATTTGAATGTTATGTTGAAAACTTGATGCTAGGTAGAGCCAATTTGGTTGATCTTGGTATCATTTGGCAAATTATGTCGTTTTATGAAATTGTTCAGGTGATAGACCTTGTCTTCTCAAAGTGGTTTTATGCTTAAATTTTTGCAGAACCATTACAGGGATAAGACCTTGACAGCTAGGGGAAGGAATCAAGCACCAATGAGGTCTCCTCGTTCCAATGGTCGCATTGTGGCTCCCCAGGAGAAACATTTGCCAGAAAGAAATGGCTGGGACCGTGAGATGTCACAAGCACAATTTCACATTCACCAAGTTGGTGGAAAGTTTGGATATTCAGATCTTCACCACACTAGTTCTCCTGAAACCAAACATTGTTCCAATGTAAATGGTTCAATACATCTGTCAGAGAGGACTGTTGAATTTGGTCCAATTGGGCATCTACCACTGGGGTCCTCCTCAACAGAAGGTGGTAGACAGCCAAACCCAGGTTCTTCACCAGCTCACAAATCTAGTGTAAGCCAAGCAACACCAGGAATGCAGGGGCCAAAACCTGTTTTGGCCATTGATGAGGATAGGTAAATAATCTTATAATTTTTTTAGTGGTAATGGAATTGTTGGAATTCTGGCTAAAGCCATCTCTTTGTTTTTGGACATGTAGGATTGCCATGCGATCATACCATTTGAAAGACGAAGATGATTTTCCCCCACTATCTGACTCCAGTGGGAAGGGATCGCCTGTCTGTACGGTAAAGAAGCTTGAAAATCAGAACAGTAAATTCTAACAAACCACCCTATGCTCAGTTTTTTCCTTTTATATGGCTCCTCGACAACTGTTTGGATGCTCTGTGTATGGAGTTCTTTGTTTTGCATTTGGTTCGAATTCCTTTTGTACATTCCACTAATGATTCCTTAGCTGTCTTATTTTTATGTATGGGATGGTCGAGTTTTGATTTTAGCTCAGGTTTTATTGTCAGTTTCATCCCTTGTAGGTAAAAGGTATAGATATAAACGTTGTTGTTGCTCCCCTCTGATGTAACTTAAATTGGAAAATAATGTTATTTTGCAGCTGTAACGAGAGAATCACTGCATTTTGGGATTTTTTTGGGGGGCGTTTCTTGAAATTTGATGCCCAAAAATCTTTTATGCTCTTTCAAATGCAGTCTAGTGTTCCACTGCAGTGCAATAATGATATCGGTGATACCAGCTGTGGATTCTTTTATTATTATTGCTTAATAGCTGCTGGAATTTGCATGCTATGGAGGAACTGAGAAAGGTTGCTTGGTAAGTAGGATAATCATGGCAGCATGTATCAGCGAGGGAGGTAACTGTGGGGGAAATTAGAAGGATCATTTTAATTACGCCTGGAAATTGCTTGGTGACACTCATTTTTCTTAACCAGATGCATCTTTGATGGCAATTAACATCCACAAGAGGTTAACCTCGTGAAGATTACCAAAACAAGAAGGATAATTATTTTTCGTTTATTTTTTTAATCTGATGAACTGAGATGGTGACATCATTCTAAATTTTTAATCTTCAATTTCATATGCTTTTAAAATTGCGGCGATGACAAATTTCATGCAATCAAGTAGTAGTTGGCAATTCAAGTATATACTTTTACTTTTTGGGTAATAAAAAATTGTGACGATTCATTTTAGTTTGGTGTGTGCAAATTATATGTTTTGCTGAGGTGGAATTATAGACATAAAGAGTCGCAAATTTATTTGACTTGAAAACTTGCTTTGTTTAATATATATATATATATATATATATATATATATATATATATAAATAGAGTGATTAAATATATTTCATTCCCATTTTTTGCTTAATAAAAATACATTACTTTTTAGAATATTTCATCTCATTTTAAAATTTTTTTATTTATTATTCTTTAAATTTATAATAAATATTTAGTAAAATAACTTCTACTGTTGAACTAATCAATTTTTTTTATTGCATTTTAGTCGTTTATTTTTCATATTTTTATTTTTACTATGAGAAATTATATTTAAATGTGAGTTTATTACTTCATATATGAATTTGTTATTAAATTATGTATAAATTTACTATATTATCATGTTAATAGTAAGTTTATGAGCTATAATTTTAAATTTGTCTAGCTTATACAATTTTTTGTTAAATAAATCATAATTATTAATAATAATAATAATTTTGTACACGCTGTCTATATCCTCTTTTTTCTTTTCTTCACTATATCTACTGACTTTGATATGAAGACTCCCTATAAACTTCATCCATTACCTTCATATTATGTACTCTCTATTAATGCAATTAAATAATTTTCTCATCAACTATTATTAGAAAGGATACAATAAATTTGAAAATAAAAAATTTAGGATATAACTACGCTGCAGTAACAAGTTTCAATTATTGCTCATTGGTCAACTGAAAATAATTATTAATTTATTTTGCAAGTCACTTTGATTAACCACAATTTTCTAGTATTACTAATTATGCTTGTGCATTCTAATTAAAAAGGAAAAAAATAATACACAAAAAAGATTGGGGAAAAAAATGAAAAATAATTGAAGAGCTCTATGACCTCATGTTGATGTACATATGAAGAATTAAAAAATATGCATGGCAATTAGTAGCCATGTATATTAAAAACCTTTATTTGATTAAGTCAATATTAATAAGTTATTAATAAAAACAACCAAATGCTCAATAATCACTTTTAAGTAATTAAATGGATATTCAATATGAAGTTTGAAGGTGAAAACCCAATATTAATTAATGCCTCTTGAAATGTCCAGCAACTATTATTAAATATAATTATAAGTTTTATTCTAAACAAAGAAAGTAAAAAAAAATAATAATTAGCGTTCTTTCATCCTTTTAAACTTTAAAATTTGTGATTTTTTTTCTTAGAAAATAAAATATGTAACTTATATCATTAATAATATTAATGATGTTAATCAGTGTTGATGTAGCGCTTACGTAATATAAATTTTAATGTTATCATATAAGTATTACATCAGCACTAAAATTATAGATTTTAAAATATTAATTTTTTTTTACTTTCCAAATAAATACAATATTTATAAATTTATAACACATTCAATATAAATTTGTCTCAAAATTAAATATAATTAATTATTATATCTATTCATTTAAACACACGTATATAATAAAAAAAATGAAAGAGGTGACAGCAAATTAAAATACCAGTAAAATATATATATAGTTGTCAATTATCAAAAAATTAATATTGATTTTTTTTATTAACTTGTTATTAAATTTTAATTTAACAGAGTTATTTTTATTTTATATTCTAAGTTCAATATATATTTTTGTGTTAATTAAAGTCATATATGTTAAAGAATGAGTCTTATAAACGAGGCACTGTGGCCCATTTTAAGAAATGTATAATAATGATTTGTCAACGCATTATTAGTAGCATTTACAGAATAACTAAAACTAATTGTCCAGTGGCATTTCCTGTCTCTATTTAATAGTGGTGGGAGACAAATCGGTTTATTAAATAAATTAAATTAAAATCAATAATTTTATATTTAATTTAATTTAATTTAAAAAATAAAATAAATTAAAAATTCAGTTTAATTTATGATTTAAATATTTTTTTTTCAATTTTAAAATGAAGTTATATATATATATATATATATATATAAATTATTTTTTATATATTATTTTTTTATTATTATAATCAAATATATTTAATTTAATTTTATATACTATTATATATTTTTTTAATCTAGTATTAATTTAAAATTTTAAAAAATACATTTCATGAAAATTAATTAAATATAAATAAAAAATAATCTATTTTTAGAAAAAATATAAATTTTGAGTGTGTTAATTAATGAAATATATAAATTTTGGATAGTATAATATTAAACTATTTTTAAATTTTTTTTATTATCGATACTTTGTATTTTTATCTAAATTTATAATAAAATAATGATGATTTATAAAAAAAAAATAATTTAAAATTAATAAATCTAAAGTATTCACATTGAATCAAATTGAAATAAAATCGATAATTCTTAATTTATAATAAAATAATGATGATTAATAAAAAAAATTAATTTAATTATAATAAATATAGTACATAAATTTAAATCTTATTTCTTTCATTTCCACAATAAAACATTTTAATTTTTTTTATATATATCTTAATTTAATTATCTCATTTCTAATTCAAATTATATTTTATTTTATTATTACAATAATACCATTATTACAAAATAGAAATAATAATTAAGAGATGTAAAATGTAAAAAAATTAAGAAGGTATATAAAAATTAAAATAATAAATAAAATAAAAAGATTAAAGTAGATAAAATATATTTTTTTAATAATTATACATTTTATGAGAAGGAGAAAGTAATAATTTTAATAAAATTTAATTAAATATTTATTGAAAATTATATATAAATGAGCAAATAATCTTGATAAGGATCTACAAATACTTATTGATTTAAACAGTAAGATATTAGTTTTTTTAAATAAAATATTAAATTTGAATATTTTGAATGAAAAAAATAAAAATTAAAAAATTTTAATTATCTTGAATTCGTGGAGATTAAATTAGTTATTACGTTATCATAAAAAAATTAATAATAAAGAAAAAAAATTGTCTGATTTGAAAGTGAAACACCTATAGAGTGAGACCACAAGCATTTCCTTTATTCATTATCAACAAATGATGCTTCCTCAATGTGTTGACAAATGACAACAACATTCACACGTAGATTAGGCATGAATATTTCTACAATAAATAAAAGATTAATTAATACTTTTTATATAAAAAATTAAAAATTTAATAACAGTAAAATTAAATGTACATGTTTAGGCAGCAGAGACTACAGAACAGTAACAACCACCAACAGCAGTAATAAATTTCTGATTAGACTCGGTCCAATTGCGTCATCTTCTTTTCTATCTACCTGGGGACCGCACAGAAACGTTTCTTTTCTTCTATAACCGCCCACCAGTCACCACCATGACCACCACCACCTTCAGATTCTCTCTCTCTATCTCTGTTATCTAATCTAGGATTGCTCTCACATCCACAAATGGTGCTATCAAAACGTAGCCATAGGTTTTTCAAATTTAGAACCCTAATTATCTACTCACCATCATTATATTCTTTTACATTTCTTCATTGATTTCTAATCTCAAACAATCCTCTCCACAACTCTCTATTGGTTGAGAAAAAGGAATCTAAACTGTTTGTTTGTGTCTGGGATTTTATTCTTCATTTCTGAAAAATATCTTCTCCTTAATTTTACTATTTTGTGTTTGTGTTATTAAATTTTAGAGACAGATGATTGCCAAGAAGTGCTATTATTACGAGTTTGTACGTGCAGTACTTGTTGAAATGGCTTGGATTATGCTAAGTGTGGATTATTCGAGGCTTTTTTGGTTATTATATGGTGTTTTTTCCTATGAAAATCATGAGGGAAAGCCTCGGATTTTCTAGTACCAGCTTTACTCTGCTAGCTTGTTCTGTATCACACCTTCCATATATATATATATGTATACAGACATATAATTCTGTATTTTATTGTGCTTGTTTAGTGATTAAATAGTAGGTAATTAGAGTGGAAGTGACAAATTCATCTGGGTTGGGTTTTGATTAGAGAAAAAGAGACAGAAAGAGGACATTTGATCAATTTTCTCAGCCATGTACAAGACGAGATCAGGAGGATGTGTTGATGGAGTTAAGCCACAGCTTGCATATGTTGAAACAGACCCTTCTGGTCGCTATGGACGTGTAAGTTTTAAGCTTTCTCTTTAATCTATCTTTCTGCAATTTTCATCAATTTGATTGTTTAGTTAATTGGAAATTAGGACGCCATTAATGAATTCATCTAAGATTGCAGTTAATTCAGGGGTATTCATGCAAAACACAGTGATTATATTGTTATTCTTGGAAGAATTGTAGAATCTTTATCGCCCTGTTTTGACTCTCATTAAGAAAGAGAGACTGAACAGTAAATTTACAGACAAGAATCTTAGATTCATCTTAAAAGGCAAAATTGACAAGACAGTCTTTGTTAATAGGAAAAAAAAAAGAAGAAGGGAAAGGTCAAGTTGTAGACAAAGGGAGGACCTTCCCTACATTGAAAATTTCGGTTTCTTAATTTCTATTATTGGCTCGTAGATGAGATAGATTTCACCTTAAAGTTTGACTTTGATGAGATTAAACATCTAATTAGTTGACAATAATTATATACAAATTATGTTGGATGCATTGTGTCTTTCTTTACTGTTATTATTATTATTATTATTATTACTTCTATTTTTTTATCCCACCGCCTAACTTAAATTAACTAAAACTACTATTTTATTTATAAGTTTTGTTATTATTATTATTGTTGTTTCCAATTTTTTTTATCCCACCACCTTAGTTAAATTAACTAAAACAGCTATTTTATTTATAAGTTTGAATAGTGTCCTTTTTTTATAATTATTTTTTAATTTTTAAAATTTAATTTAATTCTTACTTTTTAAAAATTTAATTAATTTTTTAAAAAGTAAGGTTAAAAGTGTTAATTAGGTCAAACTTTAGAGATTAAAAAAAAATTTACTCAAAAAAATGAAAATTTGGGCAATTAAATAGTAGGAGTATTTTGATTATTTTACTAAAATTTAACGGAAAAAATAAAATAAAATGGCCAAATAAACTAACGGAATCAAAATATAAAAATTAAAAAAATTAGTTTTTCAAAAAATAAAGGTGAAAGTATTAATTAGATTAAATTTTAAAAATTAAAATATAATTTATTTTTTTTATCCCACCACCTAATTTAAATTAACTAAAACAACTATTTTATTCAGAAGAGAACTGTTAGCCTCAAGACTTTATTTATAGAACTTCCTCCAATTTTTTGGCCTTTGCCTGATGGATGATGTGACACAATGCACCATCCTTAACACTCGTTCTCCTCTGCCTCAACAATATCATGAAGAGACACTTCTCAACTTGGCTTGGACTTACTACTCATCTTTAATAAACTTGTATATTTATCCCAAGATTAAAATTTAAAAAAAAAAATGATATTCTTATCCAGCATTGAGCCCACTTTTTTATTTGACCAAATATTTTACTATTAGAATTCACAAACTCCTTCCTCCTTTTCTTCTTCTATATTTGAGCTGTATTCCAATTCGATAAAAAAATCTACACTTGCTTGTGCCACCAAATTGAACAGTATCACAAACTCCTTGTTTTTCTTCTTTCATATTTGAGCTGTATTCCAATTCAAAAAAAAAAAAAAAAAAAAATCTATACTTGCTTGTGGCACCATATTGGACAGTATTTGTGAGGAATGAAGACCCAAATAATTCTAGAGTCTAGACCTAGAGAAACTGAAATGAGACTTGGTTATGATGAAGTTTATAACTAAAAATAATCCCTGTTCTGTGTTCCCTAGAAGCTGTAAACATCGCAATGCAATAAACACATTGCAGTTCTGACTATGCCTTTTCATACACAGCCTAATTTCATTTGATTCCTGCAAATATATTTCGCATCATTACAGCCAAGTTCAATCCGTAGTTATTAACTTAATTACTAAATTATGTTCCATCAATCACACATAAACAATGGAAGTTTGAGCCACTGTGCCAATACTTTAGGATTGGACACCAAGAACCAAATGAAAAAAAAATAATGGGATTTTTGAGAAATAACAGATGCTTGGACACCTGCATAGCCTTCCTATTTTATTTTAAAAGAATCAAAAGAAAGAAAATTAATGATATTTTTTGAAAGATTACTGATGCTACTCTGCTACAAAAGCAATCTTTGATGGTTTGTGTCCAGTATCTAAAGGCCTTTGTCCATATTTTGATGCAGTTCAGAGAAATTCTTGGCAAAGGAGCCATGAAGACAGTGTACAGGGCATTCGATGAGATTCTTGGAATGGAGGTGGCATGGAATCAAGTGAAGCTTAATGATTTTTTAAATTCACCAGAGGAGATGCAGCGACTATACTCCGAGGTTCACCTCCTTAAGAACCTCAATCATGACTCCATCATAAAATTCTACACATCTTGGATTGACATCGATCGAAGAACCTTCAATTTCATCACAGAAATGCTCACTTCTGGCACCCTAAGAGAGTAATGAAACAATAGAAGGCTTTATAATTTGACACTTCTTAATGCTAAAACTAGTTTAATCAAGTGTATAATGTGCATTTGAATGTGATGCAGGTACAGAAAGAAATACCAGCAACTGGATATTCGAGCAGTCAAGAACTGGGCATGCCAAATCCTGCGTGGACTTGCTTATCTTCATGGCCATGATCCTCCAGTCATACATAGAGATCTCAAGTGCGATAATATTTTCGTTAATGGGCATCTGGGCCAAGTCAAGATAGGTGATCTAGGCTTAGCAGCTATTCTTCGTGAATCACAACATGCTCACAGTGTCATAGGCAATTACTCTTTCTTTATTGTGGATTACATAAGTAATTTTGATCCCTCAATAACTTGACTTTCAGTTTATGATTGAACTTCTCAGGTACCCCCGAATTTATGGCACCAGAATTATACGAAGAAGAATATAATGAACTGGTGGACATCTATTCCTTTGGCATGTGTGTGTTAGAGATGCTCACTTCTGAGTACCCATATAGTGAGTGCTCCAATCCCGCTCAAATATACAAGAAAGTGACTTCGGTGAGTTGTTTGCTATCAGTCATCAATACTATTAAGTTCCAACATGACCCATAGAAGAGTGAGGACAATATGTGATGCGCTGCTTTTATGACTTGTTAGGGAAAATTGCCTGAGGCATTCTACAGGATTAAAGATATTGAAGCCCAACAATTTGTAGGGAAATGTTTAGAGACTGCTTCAAGGAGACTGCCTGCACAGGAGCTCTTGTCGGACCCATTTTTAGCTACTGATGAAGTGAAATTGCTGCCTGCCATCAAAACCCCATTTCTAAGGTCTTCTCCTAAGGGAACCGAGGAGATCATTCCATCTTTGTTGGCTGATCCAACCAAGGCCACAGAAATGACCATCACTGGTAGCATGAATACTGAAGATGACACAATTTTCCTCAAAGTGCAAATTTCTGACCAGGACGGTACGTACATATCCACATTACAGGAATGCATCGAGTTTTTGGAAGTTTTGAACATTGGCTGTCAATTTTGTTACTTTATGGCCAAGAATGTATAAGATACATGTGTGCTTGTTGGATTGATCTTTCTTCTATTGATTTGCTTTTGCTTAACTCAGGTCACACAAGGAACATATACTTTCCCTTTGATACCACGAATGATACCGCAGTTGATGTCGCGATGGAGATGGTGAAAGAATTGGAAATCACTGACTGGGAACCATTGGAAATTGCTGAAATGATAGAAGAGCAGATAACATCTTTAATTCCAAGCTGGAAAGAGTGGTGCTTGTCCCAAGTCCACCAGCAGCAGCACAGCTTTAAGTATAACGACGACGATGTCAGCAATGATAATGAAACCCACCATCCTTTCCACTCCATCTCTTCCCGTTCATCCTCCCAGCCTTTTCTTTTGGCCTTAAACTCATCCTATGAGAAACACCAGCATCATGGAATCAATCATGACTGGGTTCAAGGTACCACATGTTCTTAATTGCCTTTTAGAGCATTTCAAGCAAGAATACTAAAAAAAACATCTCGCTAATGCAGGAGAGCCACTTATGAATGATGATGCAAGTTCTCAAAGTTCTTTCAACTCCTTCAATTACTCGAATGTAAATTACTGCTCAGACAATGATGAGGACCGGGAAGCTAGTATCAGAGGAGGAGAGCTTCTCTGCTTTACAAAGGCCCACAAGTCTACAAAATTCTGTCCTGCAGATAGCCTGCGTGCCAAACAATATCGACAATGCAATTCGCATATGGATTCTTGGGAATGCAGTAGCTCAAATCCGCAGCTGAAACTAAGCAGGATTCGGTCACTTGTTGATGTTCGTAGTCAGATGTTGCACCGGTCACTGCTTGAGGAAATACACAGGAGGAGATTGTTCAAAACTGTTGGAGCCGTTGAAAATATTGGATTTCATGAGCCTGGTTTTCCAGGTGATGATGAAAAGCAGAGATTTAAATGGTGAAAGGTTCACATTTAATATCTTTTAATTAAAATGGATAACTTAAGCTTTGCAGTGTGTTTTCTAAGCAATGCTTTTGTAAAAACTGATGAATCCTTCAAAAGGTCTTGAATTTAGTTGAATCAAATCAATATTTTGACCCAAAAAAAAAGTCTTTGACCTGAACATTATTTATAGCTACTGGAATGGAGGAACTCGATTATTAATTTATTCAGTAAACTGTTATCTTATCATAATCCATTTACTTGGATTGATATTACTCATGAACTAATTATATTTTAATGATTTATGGTGATTGGAATAAATCCGTATAGAATCCTTTCAATTTTGAAGAAAAAAACAATTTTAAATGAATTTTCAAATTTTGATTAACTATGTAATTTTATTGGTTGGTTTTTTGAATTTATTAGTTTTAATAGTTTGTATTCTCATTAAATTTAAATTTATTTTATAAATTCTACCAATATTAATTTCATTGAATTTTAAAAGAATTTTTATTTATATTAAATATAAATATATAAATTTTTTTAAATAAATTTTATAAAATTTTATGTAATTTATTTTATTTCAATTGAGTTTTTAAAATTTTAATGGTTAGAATTATACTACTGAAGCTTTAAATGATGAATGAGGCTCCATAGAATGAGATATGGAATTGTACTATTGAGGCATTCAATGATGAATGAGACTAAATGAAATGAGAGATGGTCAAAGGTTGGTCTCGTCTTCGTCTAGTTTTCTCGAGGACAAACATTATGGTGGTGAAGTTTTTGTATCCCATCTGGTGGCCACTGGTACTGGCTACCTTTCATTGTGCAACACATCTTATGAATTTTGTATATATTTGCATGCTTTTAAAATTTTCAATATTAAAAAAAATATAATCTCTTCATTTCAAAAAAAAAAATAATTCTATTTTTTTTTTTTCGACCATCCCAAAATATATTCTTATTTCTCTTTTTAAATATTAATATAATATATAAATTTCAAATATACAATTTATTAATTCATATCAATATCATCGTACATATTAATTATATTTTTATTTTTTTATATTAAAATTATAAATTTAACTAAAAATATGAGTATTTTAATTATTATAAATATTAAAAAATAAAAAAAATATTGGAAAGTGTATAATAAAAATATTTTAAATAGAGGTATTTTAAAAAGAAAATAATAAAATAAATATAATAAATTAAAAATAACTAAAATTTTAAATTTCTGTATAAAATGAAATAAGACTTTTATTTTTTTTAAAGAGGAAATATATATTTATTTATTTACAGTAATAGTGTGATGTAACTGTTGGGTTCCATATTTTTTTAAGGAAAAAAAATCATTAAAAGAAATGATAAAAGCATTAATTGCTCATAAGCACATTAAAAGCTTATTTGCCCACTCACTAAATTTGTTTTCTATTATCATTAAATTAAGACATTAGTCTTTATATGTTTATTTTTAATTTTAGAACAATGTTCATTGCTACATAATAGAGTCCTTGAAAATATTTTTGGAGGTGCTTAAATGAAATGGGGTCCTTTAACTTACTGACCCTAATCCAGAAGGTCCAAAAGCCCACTTTACATTTTCTAAGTGGTCCATTAAGCCCATCAATTGAGGATCTAATCCGACGTGCCACCTAATGTATTTAAAAGAAGGACGTGCCTACCACACAAAAGCGTGTAAACCGAAAGTTGGGGCCCATTTACGTATGAATCAATCTATTGGCCTACTAAAGCTTTCAAAGGTGGCTTTACAACTAACCATAAGCAAAGCCCACCACCTTCATTCTCCTTCTCCTTCTCCTCCTTCTTCTTCTTCTTCTTGGTTCATCTTACAATACGCAAACCATGTCCCTTCTACGCAATTCTAGTGAATTACACCTGTCGGCGCCGCCTCCATCTCCGATTCCCACCGCCAAAGGATCACGTTCCGCTGCCAATGAGATATTGTCTCAGTACCTTGAGAAGTCCTTAACTGTGCCTGACCTTTCCCTCCCTGAACCTCACCTTCCTCTTAATCAGATTATTCTACAAGAAATCGATTACCGATCCTTAGAATTACGAGATTATGAAACCATTGATCGGCTTTTGATTTCTGCGAAAGAATTCGGCGCTTTCATTATCACCGGTCACGGCATTTTTCGTGATGAATTGCGATCCTTGCTCGATGAAGCCGATCACGTTTTCCGAGATTTAGAACAGGCAGATATGGGATTTCAGGGAAATTTCGGCAATAAGGAGCAGATTGTGTGGGTTCTTTCCTGTAAGGGAAGAATGAAATGCGCAAGAGACTACTTTGTGGCCGAAAGATATCGAGATTTTAGGTAAACTTTCTTCTCTGATTGATCCGATATATCGGCTTCAATTAGCTTGAAGTATTAATTTGATTTTTTTTATTAGTCCCTGCTCAGCTTCCTGTGTCATTATTGAGATTAACGCAGGACCTGCCTTTACTTCATATTCAAATTTATTTTGGTGAAAATTTGATAAGAGTTCAAGTTCGAATGTTACTTCACCAAATTTTATATGGATGATCAATAGAAAACTAATTAATTAATTAAAGAATAACTTTTGCGTTCACAAAACTGTAACATTTAGATTTTAATGTACAGTGCAAAGGCAAATGTTTTCCTTACTTTTTTTATTTTTTATTTTTATTATGAAATGATATGATGGTTGTTTCGACTGTTATGTTAAGTTTATTTATTTGTTCTGATTCAATTCAAATTATCCAAGTCAAAATTAAACTAAAAGTGACTAGTTCATTTCATTGCAAGTAAAATTAACCCCAGCAAACTCAATTGTTAAATGAGACTTTGTTTATAAAGCTTATTCATAATAACATAATTTGTTAAAATTTTGATTCATTTGTTAATAAACTTAAAATCTAAGTTCGAGGGAAATAAAACAAATAAAAAAGAAATTGAGTTTATTACAGATTCGATTTATGAGTCATTAACAAACAGTTTGAACATATCATTACCCATTGCTATTGCCATTGCATACGCGCTTAAACTTTTTGATCAATTTTTCTAAGTTTAGAGCTTCAATTATTAGCATCACATTGTTGATTACGACTTTAATTTAGTCATAGCATATTAAGCATGTGGCCTACCGGTATGTAATGTATAAAATTCTAAATTTGCAGTGAGAAGATGGAGAATATTGCAAGCAAACTTGATGCAATTGCTGAATTGTTGGGTAAAATATTTGTAGAAAACATTGCTAGAATGCAATTTGGAAAGAGAATCCAAGGGAAAAAATCTGTCCTCAGTTTATATAGATACAACCACAATTATAATATGGAACGCAATCCATCTGCACCAAATGAAAAGAACAACAATCCTTGTGATCATACTTTGTGCCTTCACCTTCCTACAACGCAGTCTCAATTTTTTGTCCAATCAGCAACAGGTCCTTTGTCTTTTGATGCAGACATAGACACCATTGTTGTCATTGTAGGGCAACGTATTGAGGTAACTCAGTTTCTTTGCCCCTTTTTTACTCATCTTTTTTCTTATCTTAGCAAACGTTTAGTTTTGGGTGTGTATTCCTATGGCGTCAAACAATTCATACATGCATGCTGCCGTACACTAATTTTCTTAAAAATAATATCAGTACGTCCATATCATATAATAAATATGTTCCATATATGTGTCTCGACTCCGTAGCATATCATTAGTTTTGAATTGCGTATTTGTGGTGTTATCTGTTGTTGATAGTGACTGGCTCCAGTTAAATTGGACATGGAGTTCCGTGTTGTGTAGTTCATATTATAAGGCATACATGTGAATTGTGAAATGTGTAAACAGTAAATAATTATTGCAATAATTTCACAGGAATGGAGTATGGGGGATTTCAAATGTGTATGTGAGGAAGTAAAATGTGAGCCAAACTTTCAAGGAACTCGAACTCCTTTCTCCATAGAACTCAAGTGCTTGTCTTTAGATTTTGATACTAATTCCAACAAAAATTGTAACACCATCTCCGTAACGGATCAAATCTTGATTGTGCTAGTCATTGCTTTCTTATACAAAATTTTAGTTTTTCTATTTTCATGATATGATAGGGCACTTGGGCAGATGGTAGTTCTTTTTTATTTGGTGATAGGTGTATTTTTGAAAAAAAAAAAAAATGATTTTCTTCGTGGTTTGTTTTACACAAGTCTGTTTGATGTACAGTTGGGAACGGGAATATATGGTTTGAAAACTTGTAAGTTTGATGTGAGGGAATTTATACACAAACACAATTTATAGTGTGCAGAAATTATTTGTTAAAAAAAAAGAAGAAAAGAAAGAAAGAAAGCATGTGGTACTATTTTTTTTTTCAACTGGCATGCAATACTATTTGATTTGAATAAATGAGCATGTCTTTGTTGTAATTATCTTCCTCTACAATACGCCAATAATATTATTTATGAATATGTATTTTTCAGATTCCTTGTTAACATGTTCTAAAATTTTGAACATGATATTTATCTCTATCATGTCTTGACTAATGGAAAAAAAAAAAAAAGTTAATTCTAATAAATTTTAATATGACTATATATTAAAAGTATTTTTTTTTATGAGTTTAAATTTCAATTAAAATTTAATTAAAAAAACTTAGTATTACACGAGCTACACTGAAATAATAAAATATTATATAAACATGATTTTGCAAATTAATGATAAGAAAATTTACAATAAATATAGTTTTTGGTGTAAATGAAATTTTGTTGAAACACGAAACATGAAATTTGCCTACTCTATGACTTGGCTAAGCATGATTGTCAAAATTGGATAAGATTGATTGATCAAATTGAAAAAAGAGAATTGAATTAATAATTGGTCCGATCAACTTTTAAAATTCATTTCTTAAAAATTGGTTAAAAAATAATGAATTGATCGGTTAACTTGTGAATTGATTGAATTTGATTGGTTTTTTTAGTTTGAGCGAGTCAATTTTTTTTATTTTTGATCAAAAATAATAAATGTTAAATTATATTTATTTTTATTATATATATAATAAATATCAAATTATATATATCAATTTTTTTCGATTTAATCAATTTAATTTTAATCAAATATCTAATTTTTTATTTTTATTGATTTTTTAATCCATCTACGTACTGCTACATGAACAAAGCCAACATGTAAGTGTCATTGGACCATAGTGGAGTACTTGCTTCATGGAGTAAAGCTTCTATTCAATTTTGTAGTATAGTATATAATTTTTTTTAATTTTCTCTTTTCAACTTTCATTATGGTCCTATGATATTAAGGTGAATTTTCTTATCTCATACCAATTTGTTTTAAAGAAAAGTACCAAGTTTATTTTGATTGTTTGGTTCAGGGAAATCGTGAACAATGAGACTGAATGAGGGAGAAAGGTCGTATAAAACCACAAGAAAGGGCCCTAAAGAAGTAGTTTTGTATCATATTTGCATTTTTTTTTTTTACAGTAAAACCTCTATAAGTTAAATATTTTTTATACTCATAAATTTTATTAATTAAAAGATATATTAATTAATTAAGTATTAATTTCATTAACTTAAATTAATATTGTAAAAAATATTATATAATAAAAATTATTAATTTATCGAATATTAATTTATAGATATTTTAATGTACATTGAGAGGAAAATAAATTTATCTAAAAATTGGAGAACTGTTTTAAAATGTCATATTTTCAGCCATGAAAATTGCCAAGAATGTAATGAAATAGTTGGAAGACTTGCATATTGGTTGATTTTTTTTTCCTTTAATTTCATTAAATTATAAAGGAGATTTATATATTTTTTTTCTTATATTTAATTTCGAATAAAAGTAATGGTTGTATAGTAATTCTTGTGTTGTCAAAATTTTAGAACATAATAACTTCACATTTAGTAGATGTTTTAAATATAGAAAATATTTTAAAAAGTACTTTTATCTTTTTATTTGATTATAATAACTCAAAATAAATAGAAAATTACTTTTTAGAATATGAAAATAATTTATTTTACAACTCTGTGTAAATATTTAAAATTTACTATAACTTCACACATGTTTATTTATTGTTAAATACAAGAAAAATAAATAATAATAATAATAAATTACGGTGGTAATCAACTTGATTATTGTATAGGTCCTAATGGGTTCAGGTTAAGTCATATTCAAACCTAACATTTTTTCCTAACCCAACCCAAAATATAAACAGATACCAATACAATGACTAGTGATAGTTGATGGATTATTGGGTATATGCTTGTATTTTTCTTAAAATATTTTATAAAATTGAGAATATATTTTATAAATTTGACAAATTACTATCTAAATTTAGTTTTTAAAATTTTATTTATATAACAATAATTAAATCTTAATTTCAAATTAGTTAGATTGTTTACATGATTTTTTTTTCATTTTATATAATTTTTAATTAATTTTTAAAAAAGATTTAATCCGCCTTTATTTTTTTCTTAACATTTCTTTCTATGTCAAATACTAAAATTTTATATTAGGAAGTAAATATTTCATTACCGCAATAATTATGTTATAAATTATTTATATATCGATATATAGTTTAATAGTGAATATATATTTTTATGGATAATAAAATTAGGATTGATTTTCTATCTTAATATTAAAAAAAAAATATATCATTTGAGGTACCGGGTCTTATTCAAAATTATCTTTCAAAGATTTTGTTTAAACAAAAGATTAGCTAAGATTGTGTTTGACAGCAAGAAGATCAGGTTCATCACTCTAC
Organism: Aleurites moluccanus; assembly: GCA_948193065.1. Lineage (NCBI taxonomy): Eukaryota > Viridiplantae > Streptophyta > Magnoliopsida > Malpighiales > Euphorbiaceae > Aleurites > Aleurites moluccanus. The sequence goes on along the minus strand of CANXYC010932254.1, from coordinate 23,738 downwards.
AAAATTGACAGTTTTATTCACTAATAATGGGGTGAGAGGAAGCTTCAATTGTTGTAGTTAGTTGAGATATCACTTTGTAAGGCCCCACATTCAAATCCAATGATATAACAAAGTAAGAGCTATATATAGGCCTATAACAAAACGTCATGTACCAAATGGAAAAGAAAAGAATCCTACCAAATAAAATCCTTCATTTAGATTTTGGGTATTCATATTTGCATCAGATTCATACCAATTTTAAACCAAGTTCACAACTTTTCAATCAAAAGTCAGCAATTTATGGACTGGTCGGTTCCTTTTTTATTTTATTTTCTTTGTATATGCCAATTGCCATACATTGCCAGCATAATTTTAGACATAACTGCATGGTACTTGCCGTAAAATCCTCAATTATTGAATTCATAATTTGATCTTAGTTTGCATATTTGTAATGCAAGTTGATGATTAAATTAATGAGTAGTTTTGGCTTTTTGGGCAATAAACCATTCTTTATATGTAAATTAGGTTAATTCAGGTGGTTGAGAGTGAACTCTTTGCTATTTGTCAAAAGGCAACTCAAATTAAGTCTTATACTCGTAGAGTATTTCTTTTTTTTTTTCTCATAAAAAAAATTATATCTCAAAAAAAATAATTAAAAAAATTACAATCAAAATAAATATAAAATAAACTTTACTCCTAAATTTTATTTACTAAATTATCAGAACAATAATATTCAGTCTAGTGTCTGTATTTGACATATCGACAGGAAACATTCTCCATTCGAAATTGACATTAAATTGTTTTATGAGTTCGATTGTTGAAAATCAGACAAAAATTTTTATTCATACTAAAGAAATAAATAAACTTTTAAAAAGAATAATAATTTTAACTTTCATAAATAAAAAACATAAAATAAATAAATTTAACATTAAAATTTTATTCAAAATAATAATAAACATCTCAAGAGAATAGATATTACATCAAGTAAAAATAATAATAAAAAAAAAAAAGAAAAAAAAAGGATAAAATAAAAGAAAAAGAAGAGAAACAAAGAAAAGGAAGCGAAAACTAAGATAAGATACTATATTGTTACTTGATCATACTCTTAGAGTATTAGTTATTGGAGTTTAAGATTTTTTTTAAGCTATATAATATTTGTCAGAGATTCATTAATTTGTTCTTTGACTCTTTATATATAGAACAAGAGGTAGTCAGGTGGTCATGGTCTTATTCTTTTTTTTTAATATTATTATTCTATTTAATTAAATGACAATTTATTATTTTATTCTTAAATTTTGATGTCATTAAGAAAATATTTTTTTAGAAATTAATTAAATATTTTCTCAGTTTTAATTCCATCAATAAACTAATCATTCAATCATTTTTACCATTAAAAATCTATGTAATTTTCCTCATTTACATCTAAATTTTTCAATCCCGCCTCTTTTTGCTGAAGAAAGCATCTTGTTGATATTCGAAGACATGGAATGGATGTACCCTGGTCCCTGACCTCGAATGGAAAGCATCCTTTCCAGCATACTTGGCCATGTATTTGGTGCAAGCAATACGAGCTGCCTCAACTTCACTGGAGACGTTCTCCTTTTTCCAAGACACTTAGATTCACACAGAATGGGAGTTCATCCACTCCTCTCTTCTTCATTCCCACATCATAAATCATGATCTTGGGGTCAGGCACCCCACGACAATAGGGAGATTTTGGGTATGGCTTATTTTTATTCTGGAGAAAAAACCTAGCCAAGTATGCGGCAAAAACCCTAGAAACTGATTACAATGAAAATTTTCTACTAATTGAAAAATATAAAGTTTATAAAATAAAATAAGAAAAATGAGAAGAAATGATGGGAAAATATGGGAAACTATCCTCTGAATCTCGATCTCTGATACAACCGTGTACTCCAATAAAAGTTGAGGTGGACAAGCGTCAGATTTGTAATTTTGTAGATGCGTGAGTTTTGGTGTGGAGAAAAAGTAAAAAAAAAAAAGGCCAAAAATAAAAATATTAATTTCGTCGTTAGCGTTGGCGTTTTACATGCGACAATGGCAATAAACAAACTTAGAATAGAGACATGCGCACATGAGATGAAACTCGACCATTTTTACTATACTACGCCGTTCTTCTTTCCTCTCTGCAGTGCATTAACTCTTCCTCTCCCTATATTCAGATTTCCCCAGATTTTTTGTCTCCCACACGTGCACCCATCCCCATCTACTACTTTTTTTTGTATTATTTTTATTTTTAATCATTTTCCCATTTTATTGACGAAATTATAATTTATAGAGTAGACTCTGCATGTTAACCAGTTGATTGTTGAAGAAATCTTTTTTTTATTTATTTTCTTTTTCATATTTTTTTATATTATATTAATTTTTTTAAAATATTTTAATAATTTATATTTTTTATAAATAATGTAATATTTAAAAATGAGTATAAAATATAAAATAACACACGTGATAAAATAGATAATTTATACAATAAATTGAGATGTAGTGATTTGATTTTGAATAAAATATTTAAAATAAATATTTTTATATAAACATTAAAGAACATTTTTAAAATTATACATTAATTATTTAAAGAAAATTCAATTTTCAAACAAAATTTTTACCTTCATACTAAATATAAATCTTGATATGTAAATCTAAATTGAAAATCATCAACTTATGACTTTTTTTAATTATAATATAATTTATTTTTTTCAATGTCTCATATCAACTTCAGAAATTATTTTAATTTTAATTTTATATCATTTTTCTTCTATTTATTAAAAAGTTGCTATTTAATAAAAAAAATAGTGAATGAAAACACACCAAAATATATTTTAATGATAGACATATATATAATTTAAATAACAAACTTAGATTCAATTCTCTTTCTTATAAAGAAAAAGAAAAAGAAAAAAATAGCAAATAGAAATGTAAATGAAGCATAAGACATTAATTGAAACATAACACACATAAGAAAAAAAATCCAAAGAACATTCTTATTTCTAGTCCGATCCACTTGCTTGAATTATGTAGATTTAGGATATGAGATCGGTCTAAAATGTTAAAATTTTCAACTATTTTTAATTAGTTTTTAATTAAAATTGACTTAAAATTTTATTTAATTTAAGTTATTTAAAATAATTATCATATTTTTTAATAAGTATTTAATTGAATGATATTAAAATTATTTTTAAAATTAAAAAGTATCGAATTTAAAATTTAAGAATTTAAAATATATATATATATATATATATATATATATATATATATATATATATATATATAACTTAATTCAAAAGGAAAGGATCAAAATTACAAACCTAATTAGATTGGTTCGACCCTATTAAAAATAATTTTAAATTTAATCAGTTTAATTAAAAATCAGACTGAAGTAGTAAACAGGGGTACTGGCATAAAAATACAAGCGATACACGTGCAAGATTTGTTAAGACATGCATAAAAGGGCATGTTATGCAATAATTGGCACTTAGTAGGGCAGTAGGCTCCTAGTCTGCCTTGGGCCTTTGTTATCCAGCTAAAAGGCATGCTCAGAATCTCCGGATATATGTTGGTCGTTTAGTTTGGTTTGTCTTGCCGATTTATCAATACATAAAATAGTGGTTTGACTTGCACTCCTCCTGCGCCTCGCCGACAAATTTAATAAATTTTTACTAACACGAAGCTAACAAGTGTGGATATAACATCTTAATTAATAAATTAAGATAAATATATATATAATTTTATTTTAATTCCATTAAATGATATTCAAATCATAGTATATTAAAATAATAATAATTTGAATTATACTTTTTAATATATCTCATCATATTAATAAAAATTAATACGAATAAAAATTTAAATTCACAATCACTCACTTTTCCTAATTAAAATTTTAAGTACAACCCATTTATAGAAATTATCAAATAAATTTAAGTTTTAATGGGTAATTGGTAAAATTTTTTAATACATCTGTTAATTTTTTATTTCCTACAGTTGTATTGTAGTATTTGATTATTGACAATTGTTAATTATTCGGTAGCTGTTAATAAAAGTTTCAATTTGAAACTTTAAAATAAAAATTCTTATTTTTTAAAATAAAAAAGATTAATTTATTTTTTAAAAATAATATTTAAATAAAAAGATAAATATTAATATTTATTTTTAATGATTATTGAATATAATAATAGTAAACAACTAATAGCTAATAATAATTTTATCAAATATTTATAATAATTATTTATTAGATAACAACAATTAACTACCGACTAATAATTATTAATAACAGCTAACAATTATTACAAAAAGCTAAACCAAACTCACCCTAATTTTTTTAACCTTTATAATGATAATTATTATTGTATTTTAAAACCACAGCTTTAATATCTCAATACACTATATATATATATATATATATATATATATATATAAAGCGAATACCAGCAAGTTGCCTTATGACCTTCACTATCTCAATATAAATGCAAATATGCAATTTATGTAGGTTAGAAATAATTAAAAATCTGCTCTACCTACTTAGATTTGTCCACAGCAGCTTCTGCCATGCAACATTGGGGTAGGTCCAAAATTGCATGGCAAGATGGATGCTTGAGGGAGAAGTAGTCTCATTGTCATAACCCATTTGCCTATTGCCTACTGGCTATGAAAGCCACCAAATTAGGGAGTGATAGTGGGATCAGGATTATCAAGATGCTTAATACAAATTGAGTTATTTGGTAGCTGCTCTAATTTTATTTTAAAATATTTTTTATTTCGAGGGAGAGTTAAATTCAATTTTTAATAATTAATAAATTTAAATATTATAATATTCAATTCAAATAATTTATGAATTTAATGAGAAATTATTCAATATATTTAATAAATATAAAAATAATAAATCTTAATTATGTCTAAAATCAAGTAAGTTTCATATCAATTTATGGAAGAACATTAATATTGTAATAAAATTATCATATTATCATTTTTTTTAACGTAAAATATCATTAATTCATTAAATATGCAGAAATAACATCAAGCAGAAATGAGAGATACAATCCCATTATTGAAAATCTGATATAAAACATGTTAGGGTTTAGGACAAATAATATGCGATTGCTTGAAGCATTACACTATAGATTTCTAATTTGGAATACCTAGCATGCTGTCCCTCAGCTAGCATATATAGGTTTACACTAGGGTTAAATCAATTAATGGGTTCTTGCCCATTAGGCTCACTACACAGTTTGAATCGAATCAGCGATTCAAACCGAATCAGGTGCAAAACCTTGTTCTTCACCGATTTGCAATTCGATGGAGGTTGCCGGAATTGCGAATCGGTGAGGAGCTCGCCAATGCTTCAAGGACCGAGCCGATGGTGGCTGAATCGGCTTGCCGGATTCAAGCCTTGCTTCCGGTGGAGATCTACTTCAGATCGGTGGTCATTAGAGCAGAACTCTTTGCTGAATGCCGGATCTTTCGTCTGACCGGAGCTTGAAACGGACAGGAGGATCGTGAGTGTCCAATGCTTTATTGAGCTGCGATTTTCTTGCTCACCGATGAAGCAAGTTCGACGAGGACAAGGATCGGGTCTGCTTCGACAGTGCTGGACAGCCGGACAAGGATCGGTTCTGCTTCCGTTCACTGTGATTGCTTCACCAGATTCTGGGTTCTTCTCTGAAATCGATCCTGTCTTCATTTTTTTTTTTTTTTCAATTTGAGTTTAGCAACTGAGTCAAGCAAAACAACTGAGTCCAGCAAAACAACTTAGTCCAGCAACTGAGTCAAGCAAATCAACAGAGTCCAGCAACTGATTCTAGCAAATCAATGTTGCAATTCTGCATAGAACAAAACAGTTTCAGAAGCAAAATTTTTGGGTTTGCTTTTAACAATCAACAAATTCAATTGTCACAAAAATTTTCCTTCAAATCAGAATAATGCTTCAAGATTGTTAGGGTTTAGGACAAGCAATATGCGATTATTTGAAGTATTACATCCTAGGTATCTAGTTTGGAATACCTAACATGCTGCCCTCAGCTAACATATATATAGGTTTACACTAGGGTTAAACCAGTTAATGGGCTCTTACCCATTAGACCCACTACAAAGGTCTATTATCTATTATGACTTATATTAAAACATATATTAGGGTTATTAATATACCCAACAAAACAAACGGCTTTTGTCAATGTGTGAGTAGCTGCATTCAGAGACCTCCTAATAACAAAAATATTAACGTTATATAATTTCTGAATAAGACTTTTACAATCATGCAAAATTACACCTAACCCTGAAAAATTCACACTTACTCTGAATGGCTTGAAATACCAATTGTGAATGGTTTAAAATTATCATATTACCATTTAAAAATTGATTAAAAATTTTTGGGGATAAATAATATTACTCATTCGTTTTACGTTTACATATAGCATCTCATTTGGCCTATTAAATATATGGCAGTTAGAGCCAGTTAAATGAAAATTTACTTTAATCTGCATTTTAAAAAAAAAAAAATAGTACCAGTGATGATGTAACCATTATTTCTTGTAGCTATGGATGATCCTCTTGCTGATAAAGGAGTAGGGCAATGGTGATCACTTGCATAACTAAATTGCCTCATTATTTGGCTAATAGGGCCGGAAACAATCTTCTGTTCAAAAAAAAAAAAAAAAAAAAAAATAGAAGGAAAGAAACTAATTAAATCCCTATCTTGAGTTACTTTCAAATTTAACAGATACAATTTACATATAATTAGATATAAATTCATCACAAAAAGACCCAAGTTTGAGTGACTTGACAAATCAAATAAAAGGAAACTTATTTAGTATCTCAGTTAACTTCCACTAGGATTTCATTGAAATTCAAATCCATATATATGGTTTTTCTATATATCTCTATCGTGTTCTTAGGTCTATTATTAGATCAGATAGAAATAGAGTTACCTTCCATTTAATCAATTAGTAAATTAGTTACAAAAATGGAATACGAGAGTCAATGCCGTAGAGCTTTTATAATTATATTCTTAATTAATAGTATAATAGCAACCGCAAAATTAGGGACTTTTAAATACTGATTTCAAGTGAGAATCCCATTTTGTTTGGTATGTCAATCAAACCATGAAATTCTTTGTCCCAGAAAGAGACAGCACCAAAGCATCTATGCTTCCTAATAAAATTTTTTACCTTTTTTTTTTTGTTGTTGAAAATTATCCAATTTTGATAACACATTAATTTCTGACCATAGATTATTCTCGGCATAGCAATCTAAACCATTGATAGATAAGGGTGCGCATGGCTCTGATCTACTACTACTAACTTGCTTTGCTTGTACCATCTCTTCAGGCTTTGAAAGTAAAAATCAGCTTTTTAAATCTTCTATGCAATAGACTTGCTTTTTGAGAGAAGAAAAAATTTTCCTTCAACTTTAGGCAAAGCTTTGAAAATATATAATTAACAAATTAAAGCTTTTCTTGTTTCACACTTTGTGAAAATTTGAATTTACCTTTTCTTTCTTTCTTTATTATTAACCGTTGTTCATGAACTCTTGTTAAAGATTTTTGAATTATCAGCTCTCTCTTTCTTCTCTCGAAGTTGGAGAATACTGAAAACCGAATTTGCTTCCCAGAGACCAGAGAGAGAGAGAGAGAGAGAGAGAGAGAGAGGGCTTCTAGATATTGAAGAAGAAACATCAAAAACTGAATCTTGTCCTTAAAGGGTATCTTCTTTTAGAGTAAAAGCAGGAGTTTGAAACTTTGAGTCAGTTACTGCTTCTTGGCCCTTTATGTCTATTTCCATGTTCATATGCACTTTTGCTCATTCATTCCAGCATCTACACAGCCAATTACTTCTTTTATGGCAACTGTGATCTACAAAGCTGTGAAATTTTAAATTTTTTACACAATATCATCTTTAAATTATGAAAAAAAATCCTTTTTTCTTCTTTAAAATTATATATATAAAAAAAAAAACTTTTGCCATGCAAATTTTACTTCAACTGATGGACAAAATCCCAAACTTTTTCTTTATTGGAAATAATAACAGAGAACAGTGGTGTGTTTTGATAACCTAATATGTGAATGGCTACTTGGTTTCGTAGAATTAAAAGAAAGGGGGATTGGTAGATCATAAACTTTTGAACGTAAATGATTCAAGTAAAAAATCTGTAGTAGTGGTTGCTGGCTAAGGTTGATGTTAAAGAATGGTGTATATTGAAATTAGAAAAAAGAAAAAAAGGAAATTAAGAAATTGCCTTACCAAATTCCGTTACGCTTTAGCAGACGAGCAAAAACGTAAGAGAGTTTCAGTTTTTTTGAGCAGTCCAAGTCTCTCTCTCTACAGTGTAAAACAAAAGAACTACTAGAGGTCTTAAATCTTGATTCCAGAAACAACATATCGGACCCAAAAGCAAAAAATTTCCTGAAATTTCATTAAACATTGCTAAAATTAACTACTAATACTCTGTTTTTACTTTCTTTAATTGCTTTCCATCCAAACACAATAAAAAGCCCACGATCATAAAAATGATCAAGAGAGCATAATTCTAATTTATATCAAACTTATATGACAAGAAAGACTATTTGAAAGACAAATAAACATTTCTAAGAAGACCATTGATTTTTTTAATTACTTGGTTTCTGTCAAATCGAACCAGATTTGCTTGAAAACCTTAATAATAAGATCATGATACTCATCCGAATTTAAAGAAAGATAGCAAGCAAGAAGGTCTTCTAAATCCTTGGATGCGCTAATATTATTTTCCACAATCATTTCCACCATTGAGTCTCTGAAATCCCTCTGAGGATCAAATGAAGATTTCACTATTGCCAGGCTATCAGAAAGGCTTCTCCTAGATTTTGATGAAACACTCTTTCGAGCAAGTCCTAGAATTCTCCTATTTGCAATTCTTGGAGAATTAACACGAAGCTTTAATCCTGGTGAATTCAAAGAATGTCTTCTGAAAGAACTGCTAATTTTTTGCTCTTTCATAGTAACACTCTCTTCTTTCACCACTTTCACTGATAAAGATCCATGAGAATTTGTTTCTTGGTATTTGGTTGAGCTTTTCCTATACTTGGTTGTTTCTTTGGTCTCCCTCTTCTTGATATCTTCAATCTTTTCGTCGAATTTTGCAGGCTTGGTTATGATTGGTGGAAGATTAAGAACAGATAAATCCAATTGCTTATCAAGTTTTCTATCAAGAGATTTCTTATCCACATCGATTATAATATCACCATTAGAATTGGAATTTGACCAAGAAAGCATTTTATCAAACGTACCAGCAGCAAGAACATGATCAGACCTGAATTCTGGTGGAAATGAATCACAGAGGTCAGAAACAGGGGAGCTATAATTAGAACTAGAAGCAGAGTAATCAGGTGGAGAATCTGATGATTGAGTCCAAATGGTGGCGCGGCAGCTACAACCGGCAGAGACGAGCTTAGGAGAAGAAGAAGAAGAAGAAGAAGCCTTAAGAGTGGTTCTTCTTTTAATTAGTCTTTGTTTAGAAGATTTTCTTGGTGGGTCAGATTTTGGGTTACTTGGGATCAGCTCTCTAGTGAAGTAATAAGATTTCCTTGGATAGGAGTTATAGTGGTGATTTGGCTTAGATGGCTGGGAAATTGTAGAAGCAGCAGCTGCAATTACTTGTTTTTTCTTCAAAGAATGAGTGTTGGTAGAAGAATTATGATTTCTGGCTTTGCCCATTTCTTTAAGCTTGTAAAACCAAGCATTGGGCATCATATCAGATAATCTAAATCTGTAGTTACCCATCAAAAGAAATAAAGAAAGAAAGAAAACACCTTAATTTCCTCTTTCTCAATCTCTCTGTGTGCGTGCGTGTGTTTCTGTCTTTCTTTCTCTCTTTGTAATGTATTGTAGTTACTACGAAAAAAAAATTGTTTGGGTTTTTGGAGAGAGTTTACGAGTACACGATTGTTTTGGACTTGGGTTTGGGTATGGGTTTGCGTTTGTGTGTGTGTGTCTGTTTGTTAGAAGATAAATAAAAGGGGGGAGAGAGAGAGAGAGGGATTGGAGAGGACAGGTTGTGGGGTCTACTAAAGGAGGGAGGGTGAAGAAAAAGTTAGAGAAAAAGGAGAATAGAGTGGGGACTACGTGGTAAATTGCCCTGCTGGTTTCTGACGCTTTAATCACCTAATCAGTATTTCCCTAGCCTTTTCCATGCTCATGTGGCTTACATGCATTCTCTCATATACTTCTATACAGCAATCAATTAAATGTATTTCTTAAAATTCTTCATTTATATGTGTGTGTGTGTATGTATATATAAAATTGACGTTAATGTGTTGGAGTTATCTCTTTTTTTTTGGGGTTGATGCTAGAGTTTTGTATGTTCCTAGAACAGCTAATTGTGCAGCTGCCTGATTAGCCAAAAGTGTTGTGCTGAATGTTGCCCTTTGGATTGGGTTGGCAACCCACCTCCAGAGTTGGCTAGAAGCCTAGGATCTCATGTACTGAGGCCTCTGCCTCATCTTTTGACTTATAACTGTTATATTTTTTTTAAAAAAATATTAATATATGTTCGATTTTCATTTATTACTTAGTGTAAATTGTCATGTGTTTTTATCCAAGAAGAGGGTTTGTCTCTTGGTAAAATTGGCTTACAAGATAAGAAAAAAAATATAAAAAATTAGTTAGTTAATAAGTGAATTGATTTCTCTTTCAACATTATTAATTTGAATTCAATTTTTTAATTAGTCAAACCATAAAGAGAAAATTATATTTTTTCCTTTGTGAATTCTCTAACCAAAAAGACAAATTTTTTAAAAATATATAAAATTGAGTTACAAAATTATTTTGCCCTTGAACCAAACAAAAAAAAAATTGATAAAAAAGGTAAAAAGAAATAAATTTATTTTTGTCAGATTTAATGGAGAGATAGGCTCCTACAAAAAAGCAAATAAACACAGACATTTGAACAAAATAAAAGTGCACTAAATTAATTAGTGAAAAGATAGGAACCAACTACTTGTCTGAGTTAACTTGGTAAAAATGGTAGGTTGCTGAATTGAATTACTATTCTAGTCCATGTGCCAACGACTCTCTAAATATCACATTACAAATATATAAAAATATTAATAAATATATAAATAATAAAAATTAATTATTTATATAACTAGTTATTTTGATAATAATTAATTTAAATTAAATTAAATCTGATTATTATAAAAATTTAATATAAAATCAGAATAATTATTCTGTTATTTATTTTTCTTTATGTACGAAATTTATAAATATATTTATTTATATTTATGAGGATGGTGTGGAGCTCGTAACGTAGTGTGAATCTATTAAGAAAAGACTTATTAAAAATTTCACATTAATATATAAAAATATTAATAAATATATATATGTAGTAAAAGTCAATCACTTATATAATTAATTTTAATTATTTTAATAATAATTAATGTAAGTCTAATTAAAAAACCTGATGATTATAAAAAATTGACACTCTACATTTGCTTTTGTAATATATGTTTTTGGTGAATAATAAATTAAGGAGAAACTGACCCCGATAGAATGCAATATGACCCACAAATTGGGTAAAAACTACATTGAAAGTGCCTAACATAATAACTAGATTAAGCAAAACACGCGTGAATTGTACTGAAAAGGGATGAAAGACTAGTTCCTATATAATTAATTACTAAGAGCATTTAAATTAGAATTGATATGTATCTGTCAAAATTACCTAACATAATTCGACACAGTAATTCCTGTATTAGATTCGAGAGCTGTTTGTCCTATAATTTTCCAAATTCTGAGATACTACCAACATACTAATTTCCATATTGATCAGAGATTTTTTTTTTTTTCTTTTTTAATGGAATATGGGGGCCATGATTTCAGCTAATAATACATGAGAATAGGATGAAACATATTAATTTTTATCTCATTTTTAAGAGTATCCATTTATTGGATTATGTTTCCAATTTAATCCATATTTTCACTTCTAAAAGCAGAAAACATATTGATTTTAGTGGTAGCCCGGATGGAGCCAAAAATTTGGCAGAAGGGTTTAAAATTCTACCACTTTATTATGAGGCTAGATAAATGTAAAAAATAAAATAAAATAAAATACATTGAGTTCTCAATATTAATATTTTATTATCAATATCGAAAAAAATAAATATTAAAAAAATTTTATTCCTTATAAAAAGGAGAATATATTATTTATCCTTTAAACATGTCTTAAGTATTTAAGAGGGAATAATTTATGCGTTAATTAAAAAAAATAACGTATTATTGAAAAAGATTAGCCACATTAAAATTAGAGTAAAATTCAATTTGGAACCTCAATTTTGTTTAAATATTCAATATAGATCACATATATAAGATTAATCCAATTACTTTTTATATTTTATTTTTGAATTAATTAAAGACTTATCCATTAATTACATTTAACATTGTTAACTCAATTTGATAAAGTGAAATTATAAAACTCACTTTATATTTTTAAATAATTAAAAATTTATATTTTAAAACAATAAAAATGTTAGAATTATAAAAAAAAAAACTTAATTAAAAATATTATGTAATTAGTAGATGTGGTGATGGTGGCACTTAATATTTGAATTAAGTGTTGAAAAAGTTTAATCCCAATCTGCCGTTAACTCCATCACTATCTGCTGCTCCACATAGGTATGGTTTGATTTCATTGTTGAACTTGTGATGATAGGTATGGTTTGACTTCATTGCTTTACTGTTTAGATCTTCTTCTTTTTCCGTTTGAATGAAAACCCCTTTTTTATTTTTTATTTTTAATTATTTAAAAATATTAATATTTAAATTGTAACAATTATTTTATTATTTAAAAATATGAAGTGATTCTCACAATTTTATTTTATCAATTTAAATTAATGTATGTTAAGTGTAATTAACGAGTAAATTCTTAATTGATTTAAAAAAAATATATATATAAGAGATATTTGGTTGAATTTGATTTAAGTTATCCATATTTAATGTTTGTGTAAGGTTGGAGTCTCGCATTGAGTTTTACCCCCTCAAAATTTTAATTTGTATTTCTTGAACAACTGTTGTTTAAATTCAATATTATGGATAAATTATCCATAATATTTTGAGGGATATTATTTGAATACAAAAATAAAAATAAAGATGTGGAATTGATTAAAAATATATTTCAAAACGATATTTTGAATTAATCATTCAAATAATTAAAAAATCGTTTAATATTTTTAAATTTTAAAATGACATTTCATATATATTTTAAATAGATCCAAACACCTCCTGAATATATAAATGATTTCTCCAATTTTAATAAGTTAATTTTTAAAATTAATTCTAAATTTTTTCAAAATTATATTTATCAAGTTTATATTATAAGAAAAGAAAAATATAATATACATTATTTTAAAAAAAATGTAACAACAACATAAAATTATTTTCGATTAAAAAATAAATTATGTTATTTAATAATACAAAATAAAACCAAAATGCATCGTTTAATACAATTATAGAATATATAAAAGTTACAAAGATAATAAACTACAAAATGGATGAATTTATAAGTAAAAACTATAAGTTTTTAATTTACAAAAAATAATACAGACAATATAGTCATTTTAACAAATTTATGACTCTATTGCAAATGGATTCATGGAAGCTTCATTTCTTCCAAAGTTCATCTCCTGCTCCTGGTGGAGGCTTCGGCTTTGCCACAAACAGAACAATACTCAAATTATGCTTGAGAATATACATGAAGAATAACCAATCACGTTAAAATCCGTCGTTTACACAAAAGAACAACTTGTCGTTTATCTTTGATATGTGTCGTGTTTGTTGAAAGGAATGATTTGCCTTTTTATCTCGAGAGAAACGCCATGCCATAAAAACGACCTGTCGCCTTAAAATCTGTTTGTCCTACTTCGACTATAACATTGGGCCATTGGCCTTTGCTGACTTCAATTAAACTTTTCCTGTATTGCCTTGTTTGGGCTCATCCCTTGTCCTTTGGGCTCTGGCATTTCTTGCTAAAATAATTGTTATTCAAAAATAAATAAATAAAATAAATTTTTTGCTTTTAAAAATAAAGGGCATATAAGTAATATACATATATATATAAAATAAGTAAAAAGAACTATTAAAACATCACTTATCCTAAAAGAATTATTTACGTATTTATATATCCATCTACTTATAATTATTAGTTCCAGAAATCCCAATACTAGAACATACAATAATATAAAAAATATATATATTTATTTAGTAAAGAAATATGACTAATATTATGCTTAAAATTATATATATTTTTTAATATGAACTTAAATCAAATATAAAGATATACAAAACTTGAAAATAAATAATTCCAGCAAATTAAATCTTTCAGATTAATAAAAATAAAAAACTTGTAGCATAGATGTAAAAAAGATAAACAAAGAAAACTACCAATATAATTAATACCAAATTCTCTAATATCTACGTTCTTATAATACCAATTATTAAAATACAAGATAATTAAAAATTATTAACTTAAAATATTCTTAATTTTATAAAATTTTATTGACTTAAAATTTTAAAATGTTAACTTGAAATCTTGCCGGAATTATTTTTATAGATATATTTATCGGAATGAATTAGTGTATAAATAGAAAAAATTATATATTTGTCATGATTAATTAGTGTATAAATAAGAAAAATTTTAGTAAGATAACTTAAAAATTAATAATAATAACTAAATATTCAATATGTGGAATGTAATCAAATCAGTGGAATGTAATCAAATCAGTGTAGAGATAGTAAAATTTTAATGGGACAACTTAGATATTTTCATTTATCAATATATTTTCTCTCTTTTTACATGCTAAATTTTATCTCAATGATATTAAAATAATCTAAAACTGTGAAATTTTGAATTTAAATTACAGATGAAGTTAAATTTACAAAATTTAATAAAATAAAATAAAATGGTGTACATCTATTGGTGGGTTTCTTGACCTCTGAATTTGTCAGTTAAATCTGTTATACACTCTCTAATAATATGCATCAATCCGGCATTGGTTTAATAATTCACCACCTTATATATTCAATCCAAAAATTATTTTTTATACATTTATATATATACACACACACAAATAAACCAATGCATTTCAATTAATATTAAACATAAATTAAGGTTTCTCATTGAAACAACCTAATAATAATAATTTGAATTTTTTATTTTATTTAATATTTTTTTTTATATATTTTTTTATGTTACGTTATTTTATTTTTAAAGTATTTTGACTATAAATATTTTTTTTTATAAATGATATAATATTAAAAAAAAATATATAATAAAAAATGTGATATTAAATTAGATAAAAAATTCGAATTTACATGACAAGAAAAAAGAAATTAAGCTATAGCTAGAAAACAACAAGGAAATTAAAGTCGATATGGTCTCTAGCTTAGACTGTCCGAGTTAAAGTCAAATAGGCTTATATATGTTTGACCATTGAAAACTTGTAAAACACCCATCTAACATCTAACACGTTTGCCTGTCGGTGCATGGTAACTGGCCATCAGAATTTTTGCTGCACTCGATCACTGTAGGTTTATTCATATATGGAAGATAAGAGAAGACCATCTGGCCGGACGTCCATCAAAAGTAAAGCATGGTGAGGAAAGTGAATCTGAGCTAATTGAAAAAATTAAAATTAATATGAATATAAAATTAATTTTATTTTTAAATTTTATTGATCAGATTATTAGATTAATAATATTTAGTTAAATTGTTGTAATTGATATATGGACATGAAATACTCGAAATTAATATCAAATTATTTAATAAGTTTGATTATTAAAAATCAAACTAAAACTCTTCTTTATATAAGAAAAATAAATAAATTTTTATAAAAAATGATAATTCCAATGAAGGATAATTCTAATTCTCACAAATATAAAATATTTAAATAAAATAAATATAAATATAAATAAAAAAAATTATATCTAATATCGAAATTTTATTTAAAATAATAATAAATAATCCAAAATAATATAAATATTATACTATTTTTAGATAATCAGCATCAAGCAAAGATAATAATGGAGAAGAAAAAAGATAAAAGACAATAGGGTAAAAAAAGAAAAAGAGAGGAGATGACGGCTAGAATAAGAGGTTATATTATGATTATTTTTTTTTATTTTTTATTTTTAAGAAAACAAATTGTCATGTGAGCTAATAAAGTATTGAAGAACCTAAAATCTCCGTAGTAAATTCTAGTGCATTTTCTTTCTCCTGTAATTTATTTTATGGTCAACTCTTTGAATAATACTACTGCTTTCATAAATTAAAAGTCATTTTATATTATATATTGAGGCCATTAAGATAATTAATACTTAATAGTCATTTTGTAATCTAAGTTTTTACAATTTTATTACTAATTGATATAATGAAATTAGTAATTACTATAATTTAATTATCATTAAGAAAAATGATAACTTTATTAATTTTAAAATTATAAACCAACTTTAAATACGACCCTAAATAATTAAAGTCTGCTGTGAGAATAACGCTACCCTTTAAAAACCGTATTAGGAATTCAATTACCAATCAATTTCTCTTTTTTGTTTATAACTCGTTTCTTCTTTGTTGTATTGCTCTGCCTTCTCCAACTGCTTGCCTTAACAACTATGATAGGTTTGGAACAGCCGACAACTACCTGATCATAATCACGTACAAGATATTTTAATGCTTTTCTTTTGTTGCTTCTGGTTGTTGTTTCATTCAGTGGAATAATGAACAACTGTACACTGTTTTTAGCACAAAGTCCTTTAAATCAAGCTTATTCTCCATCCATTTAGCAACTGGCTAGTCTCGTGTTTGAAAAAACAAATATCCTTATTTCTGATTTCTGAAGCTAAATTTTGAACACAAGCTCAATAATTAGCACGCAGCAGCTAGCTCATTTAAATAATCAACTTATTATTATTTAAAAAAAAAAAAGAAAAAAAACAAATATCTCATCCCTATTTATCCCTATTGATTACATATATGCATAATTCCATAATATAATTTAAGAATTTAGGCCTGCGAAACGTAGGGGTGTTAAGAAAAAATGCATCTGAAGCTGCTGAGCAATGAATTTAGAGTAGATTATGCGTACAATCATTGACTCATCAAAGAAGAAAATTAATTTATTTGAAGAATACATATATTTTCTTTACAATTAACGAACATCAGCACACAAATATTAGCTTGGCAATATTGCTGTTCTTGATAAACTACTCACAGTTGCATGACTAGTATTAGTACTATGCCTATCCACAACTTCACTATCCAAACCAGACGCCCATCTTCGAAGAATCCTCAACAAACTGGCCGCTTTTCTTCTTGATCTAATTGTCCCTACTCCCGTCAATCCCCATACAATTCTTTCAATTCCAGAAATCGATGCGAGTTCTGCCACCATTTCCGATCCTCCTTTCCTACAAATCGTTACCAAAGTTGCCATTGTACTTTCCCTAACTGCATCCGATCCTTCCCTTAATATAATCCCCAATTTCCTAATTGCCTTATAGGCAGCGGCGATTACTGCTATTCCACCTCTTTTCACCACCACTTCAAGTATTGTCATCGCCTCTTCCGGCAGTATATTCACAACTTCATTCACCATTTCCACCACCCCTCCCTCCACTAACCTCCCTACGGTTTCTCTATCTCCCGCCAAATTCAAAATCGCCATTAACGCGTCCTTTTTCGAATATGTGTTTCCGCGTTTTGCTAAATCCATCAATCCTTTTATGACACTTCTTTTCCTCCCTAATCGTTTCCGATGCGATTGTACACCTGATAAGCTAAATATAGTAGCTGCCGCATTCGCCTTTGCCTCCCATGTGGCACCTGACCGTAGCACTTCAACAACGCCGTTTAATACTCCGTCAGTTTCCATTATTCTTGTTTTATTTTCTTCAAGAATGGAGAGATTGAGAATAGTTGTAACAGCGTTGACTTGAAGGTTGGGTAGCTCTGTACCTATGTCTGAGCCTAAGTAACGGACTAGCAAAGGTATAGTTCCAGCTTCGCCCATGCAGGCTCGACTATCCGAATTTGTTTTTGCAAGCGCGCGAAGCTCGTAAACGACGTCGTTAGCTGCTTCTAATGAGTTTGAAAGGGAAAGTTTGTTGACCAGAAACGACACAGTCATCTTGGTAGCCTCAATCGCCGCCGTATTTCGTATAACGGCGTTAACTTTATGGTTACGTTCCGTAACCTCGAAAGGTATTTTCTGTTGTCGACACCACATGTCAATTAGGTTCTTCAAAGCTCGGTTAGGAATCAGGTTGGTGTGGGCCAGAGTCTGACCTGTCTTAGGACATATGTTGTGCCCAGATTCAATCCAAAGAGTAATCGACTCCCGATCGTACGTCTGGCCAGTTGCCACAACAACTGGGTCCCGCATTAAATCCAGACTAATAGGACAATGGAAGTCAGTCGGAATATTAACCTCCGCCACCGACTTTCTCCTCCGGTGATCAGATGTAGTTGTGGATGCTCCGTAGAGAACACATTTGGAGTAGCGAACGAGTCCGATTAAAGCAACCACCTCAGATTTGGATTTGTCGTCGATTTGATTTTGAATTTCCTCTTCTAGACTGTCGATTTCTTCTTTACAACTGGAAGAATTTCGCAGGCCCAACGTATCAAATATCTCTGCAAGTTTAGAATGATTAGGAACGATCTGTTTCTTGATTCCAACAAGCAAATTCAAAACGTCTTGCCTCAGATTATAATCTCTGGGATCTAAGAAGGATTTTACTTGGGAGCATTGATTTCTAATCAAAAGAACAAGTTCTTGAACATCTTCGCTCAAATCAACCTCTTTTACTGGGAAAATATCCAAAAGAGTTGATAATTCAAGAGTTAACTCATGGAAATTGCTACCCATAGATTCAATTTGGAATAGAAGCCACATCCTACTTCCATTAGAGCAGTCCTCAATCAGAGTTTTGATTCTTTGTAAAACTATATACATTTCTTCAAAACAGAGCCGAGTTGGAGACAGGAAAGGAATTGGATTTCGAAGAAGCTCATCGAATAAGATTGAAAGTAACCTAGCTTTACGTATAATTGAAAGAGAATTAAGTTTTAGAAGGAATTCAAGTGGCTTGAAAGATGAAATTTCTCGAGAGAGAACAAGTAGAGATTGAGCAAGTTTGTGATCAGAGAAATTAGGACGTATAAACGCCCCCGCAGAAGGCCGCCGTTTTCTTGGCGGGAAAATTTGAGGAGACACCATCATGAATCAATATAGAAACTAAAATGACCGAAGCTTGCTTTTCTTTTTCAGGAATGGAAGTTAAATGACTGTTTGGATTGGGAAATGGCTTTGATTGAAAGGAATAAATTAGTTGGTTGAAGAAGCAAGTTAAGTTTCTCATTCTTTAAATGATTATTTATTTGCTTGTTTTGGAAGGAGAGTAAATGAAGAAAACAAATGAAGCACGGGTCAGCTTTGCAATAAGATTGTTGGTTTTTGACTGTATCTGCTTTGTTTTGGAGGCAGGCGGTTCACTTGGTAATAAAATAACAAGAAATGGGATTTTTTATTTTCAGATAATTATAAGTTAGCCAAATGGATATGGTTGGATTGTTTCAAAGGCTAAGTAGCTGCAATTTGATTCCTTTGGATTCAGTCCACCAAATGAAGATGGCTGTGTTTTAACAAATTCTATTGAAATTTCAACGCATGAACTGGTATAATAAATTAATAATGCAAAAGAGAAACTACTGTTGGTATGCGGTAGTTGTGAACTTGTTTTGGATCATCTCATCTCTCACCCATATGCTAATAAAAGATTGCTGCATTATTTTGTGATGTTCTTTTAATTTTCTTTTTAACTGTGCTTGTGCATATCCAGCTGCTAGGGTATTAAAAGATATTTTGATTTCCCTTCTGTCTTTACTTTCTTTTCTAATTGCTTTAAACAAAGATTGAATCTTTAAACAAATAAATAAACGTGGAGAATATTCTGGGTTCAATGATTAGACTAAGGTTGGCCTAGTCCTCCAGTTCAGCATTATTATTATTATTTTGTTATTTGAAGAAGCTGGAGTCAAAGAAAGTGGCAACCGTTTATAGGATAATATATTGTCTAGTACTAACATTTTTTATTTTTGACAGTGTTGGACATAATATCAAAAATTTAAACTTTGATATATAATTTTCAATTTTTTTCAATAATTTTCAAAAAAGCTGAGTGTCGAGTTTCATTTTTTTAATTTTAATTTTTTTTATTATTTAAAAATATAATTTTTAAATTTTAATTTTTTTTTAAATTATAAAGTGAATCTCATAAATTCATTTTTTCAAATTCAATTAATGAATTTTTTTTTAAATTGAATTGAAAATAAAATTTTAAGTGGCTAATTGGACAAAAAAAATTTCATGGCCCACATTAAACCTTAAGGCAAAATTCAGGTGGTAAATTTTCTCTTTCCCCATAACAAGAAGTTTAAAGTTAAACTCTTATGGTAGTAAATGCTAAAAAGTCTGGACATGAGATAATCCATATCTGGATGTTTGGATGATGACCAATGAGGATTCCCAATTTCCTAACGGCCGTGACAAGTAATGACTATTTATAGTCTTAATCAAATGAAATAAGGATGATAATTTTATTTACTTTTATCCAATAGTCAATCTGCCTAATTTGAATAAATTTAATAAATAAATGAGATGAATTTTTTATTTTAAACTGAAATAAGATTCAAAATGAATTATAATAATAATATCTATTTCGAATTAGATATAATTATATATATTTTTATTTTATAATATTTAATTTATAATTATTTTTTATATGAAATATATATTATATTCTATGGATATTTAAAAAGAAAATTACATATATATATATATATATATTTTAGAAAAATAAAAATAAAAATAATATATAAATGGATGTTGCCCTTTTTAAAACAGAGCGAATATCGGAACAAATTTTTTTTTTTTTTTAAAGAATCGAAATTAAATTTTATAAAATTTACTTTAAATTCAAACACTTACCATCCTTAAATGAAATTTTAATATAAATTATAGTCGCTGTCAAATTTTTATATTAATTATAATTAATCACATGAATGGATTTCATTAACGAGATTAGTATATTAAGACTCATCTCATATGAGATGGTTCATAGGTGAATCATGGTGTTAGTAAATATTTTCATTCATGCTCTATTTGAACGGAAATATAATAAAATATCATTGTTAATAAAACAATTGGACTAAATTAGTGTGAGCTTGTGCGACTAGCCCTATCAGTTCAAACGACAAAAAATCAAAGATTTACAGACCAATGGGCCATGTCTCAATAAATGAGTGTTTGACTGTGCACCTAACAATTCACGGGCACAGATCTGCTAAAGGCTTACAGGCAATACAGCCCAACTTGGCCCATATATATGGAAATCATGTCATCAATCAAATACATTCTACTAAAAACTTTAGAGCTACAATTATATAGAAAATATTTTAAGAAATCGCGTACCATGCAAATTTTAGCTTACTATATTTATCAAAATTGTAAATATAACTAAACAGGTAAAAAATCCAAATCTAATATAAAGTATTATAGATAAAATAAATACTGGTAAAATATGTGTATTAATAATGTTAGCTTTCTTTTAATTATAACCATACTATATAAAACTTTCAAAAATAGAGGATAATAGGTGTATTCAATTAATAATGGGTGATTTTTCAAAATCAATGCAAAATTAGTTAATTCAGTTAAAAGAATAATTTTTATTTTCTATTTTTTATAAATATTTTTTATTTATATTATTAAATAATTATCTTAAAAATAATTATTATTTAATTCTAATTTTATAAACTAACAAAATATTATTATTAATAAAATTTCATTTAATATTAATTTTCACTATCTATAAAATTTTAGCTAATAAATTTTAAACAACAAAAAAAAAAATAGACTAATAAATTAAATATTTTATCAAAATTAATACGCATCATTTTCTAATCAAATATTTATATTTTTAGTATGTATATTTTATTTAGTCCAATAAAATTAATTAATTTTTTGTTAATAAAAATATAGTCAGGTGAGATATTAAATAAAAATATATTAATAAATTAACATATTAATTACTCTTTAAAAAATAAAAGTTGGATATAATTTCAAACAGATGAAAAAAGAAAATAAGGTTATTTTTTCGGATAGAGAGAGTATTTAAAAGAATTCAATAATAAATTTTATTAATAAAATTGTATTATTTTTTACACAATAATTATTATAAATATTGATAATAAATTTAATTTAATTTAATTTATTTATTTAATAATAACGAATAGTATTAAAATTTTAAAAGTTGAGATAAATATTTATATAATTTAATTATAAATTAAATTTTATAAAATAACTTGATTTTTATTTACTGTGAAATTATTTTTTTATACTAAAAAATTGAATTTTATAAATTATTTTCTTCTAAATATGAAAATTTATAAATAAAATTCGTTTTATATAGACAAATGATTCAAAATAAAACTTTACATATATAACTCATTTATAAAAATATCTTAAGCTTACATATTTTCTTCTTTACTTTTTTTTTTTTGAAACTAAGATTTACACAAATATAAAGGTCTAAAATTTGTAAATTTTATCATATATAAATTCAATATGGGATTATACATAAATAATTATTTTATTTTTAAAGATATATAGAGAATTGTTTTGTGCATTGAATTAAAAAATTATCAAATAAATCCGATGTATATAAAAATAAAAATAATATAATTTCTCTGAGTATAATTTTTTTAATTATTATAATATGTACCGAATAGTTTATTTTTATTATTTTATAGTTTCCTGGAAACAAAAACTGGCCGGAAATGAACGAGCCCGGTCCAAGAGAGACGGTTAAAGGATTGCTTATATAATTAATTTTCATTGCTTTCCCTCATTTTCTTCTCCCTCTCTCTTATCTTTTTATTAGCAATCTCTCTCGCATATTCTCACAGTTTCTTCGCTGGTAAGAACGGACGAACGAGCCACGCCGACCGGCTTCGACCCGACTTTCGGCCCCAATATTACCATTTATTCCGATACACAATACCAATCGCCATGAACTCGCAATCTGTATGTCTTCAAATCTCTTTGCATTATTCTTTTCACATACGACATCTTTCTTGGAAACCCTAAATCTTATCCGTTTCTTGAGCTTTCGTCGTCTTTGATTAATCTCTCAATTATTGAAACTCTAATGTCGGTTTAGGTATTTGTGTTTTTTGTTTTTAACTTCTTTTAAAGGATTCGATATGTTTGTTGTTGTTTTTTATTGGTTTTAGGGTTCTTGACGTTTCGTGGAATCGCCTGGCAATTGATATTCGATTTCGACAGGAAGTTAGGAATTAGGGATTTCAATTTGAAGCATTGTTTTGAGGGGTGTAAATTTTTATTGCGATTTCTAGGGTTTTTTTCTTTGCTCGGTTTGAACACGGGGAAGATAGGTGTGGGTTAAGAGGATAATGTGTATACTGTGTGTGATCCAGAAGTGGTCTCGCCGGGTTGCTACTATGCTACCTTGGTTAGTTATTCCTCTTATAGGATTGTGGGCTCTGTCACAACTTTTGCCACCTGTTTTTCGATTTGAAATAACCTCACCCAGGCTCGCTTGTGTTTTTGTGCTTTTGGTCACTCTCTTTTGGTATGAGATTTTGATGCCCCAGCTGTCTGCTTGGCGTGTGCGTAGAAATGCAAGATTGAGGGAGAGAAAAAGGTT